>PVIW01002034.1:0-245334 GCA_004026585.1 Noctilio leporinus | reverse complement strand
TTCCTTCCTTCTACTTGCTCTGGGCTTTGTTTGTTGTTGCTCCTCTAGTTCTTGCAGCTTTGTGGTTAGGTCGTTTTTATAAACTTCTTGTAACCTTTTTTGGAAGGCCTGTATTGCTATAAATTTCCCCCTGAGAATTGCCTTTGCTGTATCCCATAGGTTTTGGGCTGTTGTGTGTTCATTGTCATTTGTTTCCAGGGACTTTATGATTTCATCTTTGATCTCATTGTTAACCCCTTCATTGCTTAAAAGCATGCTATTCAGTCTCCAGGAGTTAGAGAATTTTTGTTTTTTTCCCTTGAGAGTGGTTTCTAGTTTCAAGCCATTGTGATCTGAGAAGATGCTTGGTATGATTTCAATTTTCCTGTATTTGTGGAGGCTTGTCTTGTGACATACCATGTGGTCTATCTTGGAGAATGATCCATGTGCATTTGAAAAGAATGTGTATTTTGCTTCTTTGGGGTAAAAGACTCTGTATACATCAGTTAGGTCCATTTCCTCTAGAGTGTTGTTCAATGCCGCAATATCCTGGGTGTTTTTTCTTTGGAAGATATGTCCATTGTTGATAATGGGAAATTTAAATTCCCTATTAGTGTGTTGTTGTCTATATATTTATTGAAGTCTTCTGAGATTTTCCTTCTATATTTGGGAGCTCCTATGTTGGGTGCATATATGTTTACCAGAGTTATTTCTTCTTGATGGATTGTTCCCTTAAGTATTATGAAATGTCCTTCTTTATCTCTTTTTATGGACTTCAGCATAAAATTTATTTTGTCTGAAATAAGTATTGCTACTCCACCCTTTTTTTCATGTCCATTTGATTAATATATATTTTTCCATCCCTTCATTTTCAGTCTGTGTCGATCTTTTGTTTTGAGGTAGGTCTCTTGAAGACAGCATATATATGGGTCATGTTTTCTTATCCATTCAGATAAGAATATGTCTTTTGATTGGTGCATTTAATCCATTTACATTTGAGGTTATTATTAATTGATACTTATATATTGCCATTTTCCCCCTTTGTATCTGTGCTCCTCTCTGTCTCTCTCTGTTTCTTCATTTTTAAATGCAGACCCTTTAGCATTTCTTGCAATGCTGGTTTGGTAGAGATGTATTCTTTTAGTCTTCTTTTGTCTGTGAAACTCCTTATTTCTCCTTCCATTTTGAATGAGAGTCTTACTGGGTAGAGTATTCTTGGTTGCAGGCCATCGTTTCCCATTACTTGGAATATTTTTTGCCATTCCCTTCTGGTTTGTATTGTTTCTGCTGAATAATTATTTGATAACCTTATTGGAGCCCCCTTCTATGTTATTTGCTGTTTCTCTCTTGATGCTTTTAGGATTCTCTCTTTATCTTTGAAATTTGCCATTTTAATTATATAATGTGCCTTGGAGTGGGTCTGTTCAGATTCATTCTCTTTGGGACCCTCCGTGCTTCCTGAACTTGAGTAACATTTTCACTCATAATGTTAGGGAAGCTTTCTATCATTATTTTTTTGAACAGATTTTCCATTCCTTGTTTCTCTTCTTTTTCTGGTATCCCTATGATATGGATATTATTGTATTTCATGTTGCCCTGCAGCTGTCTTAAAACCTCTTCATTCTTGTTCAGCCTTTTGTCATTTTGTTGCACTGTCTTGGAATATCTTTCTGCCTTGTCCTCCAGCTTGCTGATCCAATCCTCTGTTTCCTCTAGCCTGCTGTTGATTCCTTCTACTGTGTTCTTCAATTCAGAAATTGTATTCTTCATTTCCTCCTGGCTCTTACTGATTGTTTCTATGTCCTTTTTAATGCTGGTGTTGTTCTCAATAAGTTCCTTGTAGCTTCCCTGGAGTTTTTCATGGTTCCCTTGGAATTGTTTGTAGTTTTCTTTGAGCTGGCTGAGCTCATTGAGCTTCTCTAGCATCATTATTTTGAATTCCATATTTGATAGTTTGCTTGCTTCTGTTTCATTTAGTGATCTTTCTGGGGATTCCTCCTTTCTTTTTGGTGATGGACTGTTTCATTTTCTCCCCATTTTTAGGTTGTGTTGTAATCCAATCAGACTGTAATCAACTGACAGGCTAAGGAACTGCTAGGCTGGAAGGATTGATTTAGTTGTAATCCTATTGGGCTGTGACCCACCACCAGGCTCAGATGCGGCTTGGAGTGATAGACCATTCAGTTGTAAATCAAGAAATCAGCTACCAAACTCAGACCCCGCCGAGCTAGACAGAGAGATTCAATTGTAAACCAATGGATTAGCTGCCAGCTCAGGTGCAGCCTGGTGGGACAGATTCAGATGTAAATCAATTAATCTGTGATCAGCTGCCAAGCTCTGGTGCCACTGGTTTAGGCCGCAAGATCCAATTGTAATTCAATGAGTTTTTTATTAGCTGCCAGGCCTAGGGCCACTGAGTGGGACAAACAACTCAGTTGTGAACCAATGAATACACGATCAGCCACCAGGCTCACTTGCCACTGTGTGTGGGGCTGACTGACCCAGCTGTAAGTCAGAGAGTTTGTAATCGGCCACCAGGCCCAGACACTGCTGGGTGAGAAGAACTGACTCAGTTGCAAAGCAATGAATCCATGATCAGCCACCAGGCTTGCACGCCACTATGTGGGGCTGACTGACTGACCCAAATGCAAGTCAGAGAGTTTGTAATCAGCCACCAGGCCCAGGTGCTGTAGGGCAAGAGATACCTCTTTAGGTGTCAACTATTGTATCTATGCTCAGACAGGGCAGGGCAGGAGAGGTTTATTTAGATGTAAATCAAAGAATTGTGATCAGGCACCAGGCTCAGGAACTACGGGGTGGGGCTGATTGCTTCCAGTGGGTGGGGCTATGAGGACCCTCACACAGAAGCCACTTGGTGCAGGGTAGTGCCCCAGAGGTGTGGGTGATTAATCAGCACCGGGATCCCCACAGCTGCTTCCCTACTTCTCTCCTCCAAGCCACCCCTGCAAACTCTCCCCATGTGCCTCCAGTCCTCTCTGCCCTCCCTCTGCTGGAGCCCAGGGTAGGTGGGTGCCAATGTATTTTTGTTGTCGTTACTTTAGTGGCTCTTTGTCTCCAGTGCTCTCCCAGGCTAGTGAACCGCAAGGCTTTCCACCCTTCTCAACTGGATGCTGCTCTCCTCTCTGCCGTGTTGCTGTACCTGGGACACCACGCTGGGGAACCAGAACCGCCCCTTTCTCAGGCCCCACAGCTCCGTCCCTTCAGCTGCGGCCTCCAGTGGGGCCCAACCAGCCCTCCTGTGTTTCCGTGATTCCTACCAGTCATGTTATGGTGAAACGTCCTCCTCTATTCTGTCCCTGGTTATAGGACTTCTTTCTAGCTAGTGTTCTGTTGGTAATTCCAGCTGATTTTTTTCTCCAAAAAAGTAACTCCAGATGTAACTGGAGAGGAGAGGAGATTGGTGTAGCTCCACTTACCCCTCTGCCATCTTGTCGGAACCTCATTAGAATTATTAAAACATGTAGATGAGCTTCTCTCTATAGAATTATTCGAATTAACCAAAAGGATAATTAGAATATCAGAATTTAAAAGCTATATTAAATGTGTTCATTAATGAATTAATTAATAAAAGTAATGGTTATCAATGCCCAATAACATCACAAAAAAATCATCTTCATAGAAGTTAGAAATTTAAAGTACCACCTTTAGAATAGTGCTCCTCCTAACTTATCAAGTCCAATTTTAGATCTCAATAATAGCTCATAAGAAATACAAGAAAGATAAGAACATGTCAAATGAAAATATAAAGATGTCTTTGGGGGGAATGGGTGGGTGGGGAGGGGGACAGAGGGGAGCAAAAAGGGGATGGATGTAATACAACAATAAAATTTAAAAAAAAAAGAAAATATAAAGATGCAATCAGCAAAATCCAAAATGGAAACTTACATTAGGAAAACAAACAAAGAAAACAAAACCTCAGGTTTTCTTTTTCCTTTGAGCAAAAAGTTCGAGGGAAAAGGGATATTTTCAATTCAAAAATGGGCCAAAGACCTTAACACCTCACTGAAAAAGATATACAGATGAAAAACAAATACATAAGAAGATACTCCACATCATATGTCATCAGGAATTTGCAAGTTAAAACAACAATGAGATTCTACTAGATACCGATTAGAAGGGCTGAAATCCAGAATACTGACATCAAATGCTAGAGAGGATGTAGGGCAATGGGAACTCTATTTCATTGCTGGTGGGAATGCAAAATGGTACAGCCCACTTTTCTCATATGACTCAGCTGTCATAGTCCTTGGTATTTACCCAAAGGAGATGAAAGTTTATATCCACACAAAAACCTGCACATCGATGTTTATACTGTCTTTATTCATAATTGTCAAAACTTGGAAGCAATCGAGATGTCTTTCAGTAGACGAATGGAAAAACTGTAGCCTATATGAATGATGTAACATTTTTCAGTACTAAAAAAGAAAGGAGCTATTTAGCCCTGAAAAGAGATGGAGAAAAATTAAATGCATATTACTAAGTGTTAAGAAGCCAATCTAAGAGAGCTACGATATGATTCCAACTATACAGCATTCTAGAAAAATAAAATCTATGGAGACAGTAAAAAGTTGAGGTTGGGGATGGGAGGAGAGACAAATAAGCATGAAGGATTTTTAGGGCAGTGAAAATACTCTGTACAACACCAAAATGATGGACACACATTATTATATGTTTTCCCAAACCCATTGAATGTACACCACCAAGATTGAGTTGTATGATCAGCAATTTTTAACCTTTTTCATCTCATGGCACACAAAAATTACTTACTAAAATTCTGCAGCACACCAAAAAATATGTTTTGCCGATCTGACAAAAATAGATATAATACTGATTGATTTACAAAAAAATGATAGTAATTACCTAATCTTTTGGCTCCAAAGCAACTTTAAAAAAAAAAAATCAGCTTTCTATATTTGCATATAAGGATTTCTGCTACCAAGACTTAACCAATCAGATGCAAACTTATTATTATGCAATGTGACCAATAAAATGTAGTTCTATTCTAATGACTTATACATTCATGGTTCAAAACAGGGAGTACCCACTGGATGGCTATTGTGTTGGCTGTTGTCATTTTTTTTTTTTTTTTCAATTTGACAATATAAGGGAAAAGAGTATCCCTAATTAAGTATTCAGGTATTGCATGTTTTAAAAATTCTTGTGGCACACTGATTACAAATTGCTGATGTGGGTTATGGATTTTGGGTAATTATGATGTGTCATTGTAGTTTTATTAGTTGTAACAAATATACCATCCAGGTGGAGATGTTGATCATTAGGGAGACTGTGCGTGTGTTGGGGGTGAAGGAGGTGTGTGGGAAATCTCTGTGTCTTCCTTTCACTTTTGCTGTGAACCTAAAACTGCTCTAAGAAAATTGTCTTTAAAGAAAAAAGGGCTTGCCTGGGAACCCAAAGGTCTCTAGTTCAATTCCCAGTCAGGGCACATAACCAGGTTGCAAACCAGGTCTCTAGCCATGTCCTTAGCTGGAGGTAGGTGAAAGGCAACCACACATTGGTGTCTTTCTCCTTTTCTTCCTCCCTCCCTGCCCTTCTCTCTAAAAATAGTGAATAAAAAATACTAAAAAGAAAAAAAGGAAATGGGGAAGGAATTGTATATTGAAAGAAATCTAGAAAATAAATCAACATTGTATGTATTGACAGTGTATATCAAACAAGTATAAACCTTGTTTGTACCCATATTTAAAAATAAGTAACCTATAAAAATGTTTTTATAGTCTTCTTGAAAGATCTATAACCTCAGAAATGAGAACAGAGGGAGAATCCAAGATGGAGGTGTAGGTATACATGCTGCATTTCCCTTTACAACTAAGAAAGAATACAACTACCTCAATACTAGAGACAACCTAAAATTCCAGAACATCAAGTTAAATGGAAGTCCAACAAACAAAAGATACAAAAATGAAATACTCATCCAGACCAGAGGGGTGGAGCTGGCACAGAGAGGACACGGTTTGGTGGAGCAGTTTGGTGGCATAAGATTTGGCAGTGCAGTAGCTGTGGTGAGATTGTGACTGTGACTGACCAGCAGAAAGTGCAGTCATACCTCATGGCCCACAGTTCCAGCACCAGGGGGGAAATAAAACCACATTACTTCTGACTGTGAAAACCAGTGGGGGTTGGGGTGGAGGAAGAACCTTTTGGGCTCTCAGCAGAGTCTGTGTGTTCAGAGGACCCCACAGCCCTAGAATATCTGCAAACCCACCCACTCTGGGAACCATAGCCAGGGCAACAGCTAGAGAAGCCCTAGTTCCATTCAGAAGCAGAAGTGCCTGGAAAAGGGGCGAGTGCTGATCAAGCAGCATTGTTCCCTCTCAGACCCCTCCCCCACATACAGCACCACTGGGTGGTGAAATGGGTCTCCTCATACTGATGACCACCCACGCTCTGCCCCTTATAATGTAACAGGTGCAACAGCTCTACCTGAGACACAGAGGCAAACACAGGAGCCTATCAAGTTGAGGAAACAGAGAAGTATGGCTCAGAAAAGGGAACAGATCAAGGTTCCAGTGGGCGAACTAAGTGATGAACAAATAGCCAGCCTAACAGATGCACAGTTTAAACCACTGGTGATACAGATGTTCACAGACTTGACAGATATACTTAAGTACAGCAAACACAGAAGGGAAGGAAAATACACATGAAACCAATGATGAAGGAAAGGAAAACGGTTCAAATCAATGATTTGGAACATATGGAAGAAATAAGCAGTACAGAAAGAGGAAACAAGAAATGAAAAAAAAAAAAAAAAAAAACAAGGAAAAGAGGAAGAGCAATAAATTAAAAACTTATGTGAAAAAATAATGAAGGAAAACTTCCCAAATTTGGTGAAGGAAATAGACATACATGTGCAGGAAGCACAGAGAGTCCCAATCAAGCTAGACCCAAATTGGACCACACCAAGACACATCATAATTAAAATACTAAAGTTTAAAAATAAAGAGAGAATCTTAAACGCAGCAAGAGAAGAGAGTTACCTACAAAGTGATTCCTATAAGGCTATCAGCTGATTTCTCAAAAGAAATTTTGCAGGCAAGAACAGACTGGCAAGAAGTATTCAGAGTGATGAAAAGCAAGGACCTAAGACCAAGGTTACTCTATCCAGCAAAAATATCATTTAGAATGGAAGAGTAGATTGATTGCTTTCCAGATTAGGTAAAGCTAAAGGAGTTCATCATCACTGGGCCATTATTATATGAAATGTTAAAGGGACTTATTTAAGAAAAAAGATAAAAACTATGAACATTAAATGACAACAAACAACTATCAACCACAAAGCCTAAAAAGTAAAAACAAAAACAAAAACTAAACTAAGCAAACAATCAGAATAGGACCAGAATCATAGGTATGGAGATCATTGGGAGGGTTATCAGGTGGGAGGGAGAGGGGGTGAAATAGGGAAATAGTGCAGGAATTAGGAAACATAGTTAGTGGGTACAAGATGGGGAGAAGTTAAGAATAATAGAGGAAAGGGTGAAATCAGAGAACTTATATGTATAACCCATGGACATGAACTAAGGTGGGGTGGGACTATGGGAGGGAATGGGGGTCTTGTGTGGAGGAGAGCAAAGGGAAAAGAATTTGGAATGACTGCAGTAGCATAATCAATAAAGTATACTTAAAGAAATGACCTGGCTGGTGGCACAGTGGATAAGGTGCCGGCCTGTGAACCCAAAGGTTGTTGGTTTAATTCCCAGCCAAGGTACACAACCAGGTTGCAAGCCAGGTCTCCAGCCAGGTCCATAGTTGGAGGCAGGTGAAAGGCAGCCATACGTTGATGTCCTCTCTCTGTCTCTCTCTCTTCTCTCTAAAAGTAATAAATAAAATATTTTTTTTTTTTAAAAGGAAAGAAATGAGAACACTGTGTAGATATTTGCTGGACTAAAGAATTTGTGGCAGAGGTGATAAAGGAGTTATTGTTTAAGACACTAATCTTTAGAGGTATTATGTTTTGGATATATTCAAAATAATTTTGGGGAGGTGTTTAATACTTGAAGAAATGGGTGAACTAGATTAGCTATATGTTAATTGTGAGGTGGGTGATGGGTACATAGTGTGTAGTATACCATTTCTCTGATTTAAATATGTTTGAAAATTTTCACAGTTGAGTTTTAAATAGATGTGTATAGGTAGATATATAGACAGACAGATAAGTGGATAAAAACTATTAGTGAATGAATCTCAAATTCATGTCTTTAATTGGCCACAAGGCCACAAGATATCTATTTACTATCTATCTATCTCTCTATCTATCTATCATCTATACCTATCCATCCATCCATCCATAAGGCTTGTCTGGAAAAAGCCCAGCCATTGTTAATATTACAAGAATGGTTTGCAAGATGATGTTGATGTAACCTGGTAGCAAGTGAGAGTAGACTGGAATGGGCATGTGTGAAAATTGATGACTTCACTCTACTAGTCAATGGGGGAAGTAGATGTCATTAAGTAAGCACATGTACTGTGTAGCCATCATATTCAAAATGACTGAGCAAGTAGAGCAATGAATCTGCATCACATTTTGCATTAAGTTTAAACATTCCTCTATAGGAACTATTTGGATGACTCAGAAGGCTGCAGCTATGGGCAGCTGGTGATTAGCAGCTTCATCACAACAACTCACCTGCACATTCATTGCATCTCATGCAGAACTTTTTGGTTAAACATCCAATCACTTCAGTGACTCAGTTCCCCTACAGCTCAGATTTGGTGCCCTGCAACTTCTAGCTTTTCCTAAAATTAAAATCACCTTTGAAAGGAAAGAGATGTCAGGCTGTCAATGAGATTCAGAAAAATATGACAGGGCAGCTGGTGGTGACTGGGAGAACTAGATGAAGTTCCAAGGTGCCTACTTTGAAGGGAACTGAGGTCAGTGCATCATCGTCCTATGTACAATGTTTTTTAAATCTTATATCTTTTTTAGTAACTGTCTCCATCTTTTTATATTACCTGGCTGGATACCTTCTGGGCAGACCATATATATGTATATGTGTATATATAGATATATATTCTTTTATTTTCTACTACCCATTTCCTGTTTCTTTTTCCCCTCAGTTAGCATTTCCGCTAGTTGAGTTTTTTTCACTGAGGGGATTACCCCAAACTTCATTCCTGAAGGGTCAGGGTCCTTGGTGATGCCTTTCTGGGGTTGCTTTGGTTTTCCACTACATTTACAATTCAATGTGACAATACTAAAAAAGCTCCACAGGAAAACCATTGGGTTCCAAATGCAATCTTTCAGTGCCCATATATTGTAGCAGAATTCAGTTTCTGCCTGATAAATTGGGATCAATCACTTCCTCTCCTCATGGCTCAGTGACATGAGAATGAAGTGACTAGGTGGTAACCTCAATTCCAGAGTTCTGGAAATATCATGTCGTTTGGTGAAAGTATTGCTCACTTGGGAGACTACTTGCTCTAAACAAGCAAAACCAAACATTTAAGAGATCAGAAGCTAAATAAATTAGTTATTAGATATACTAGTGAGAGAAATAATTCGTACTTCTAGCCCTCAATTCCAATACCTATGTGTTCTCTCTGTTGCACAAACAGCAACATATATTGATAGATGTTAAGCATGTATATTGCTTTATATCAGGCCATAATCCTCCTCTGTATTCTTCTAAATGCTTCTGTTAAAAGTGTTTTTGCTAAAGATGAATTGTTCATTAATGCCTGTGGATGAGTGGCATATTTGTGTAAGAGTTCCAGGAATTAGCCTTGGGGAAGGAAGTTCTGGCTGGGGACCTGGGGACTTAAACCATAAAAACCGGACCTCCACTTGATCAGCTTTGAGATAATCATTGGAATGGCCTGTGCTGGCTTACACATAGAGAACTTTCAACCTCCCTCCTGTGACTTCTTTGTTATGCTTTCCCTCTCCTGCCTAATAAAACTCCTGCCTGGACTGATATGTCAAGATGGTCTTTGGGACAGGAGTCCACCATCTTCTCTGGCTGCCAGCACTTGAATAAACTCTTTCTTTACATCAGCCCCTGCCTCTCCAGGATTGGCTTTGGAATCGGCAGACAGCCGGACCTGAGCTTGGTATCAAGACCACATTGCTATCCCACTGGGGTTACAGCTGGCACTGCAACTCAATTTTCAGCGGGCTGCTTCACTAGTCTCTAAACTGTCTTTTCCGCCCTCACCGTTCCCATTGCTGGCTTTGGTAGTTCCATTATGTGCATCAGTTTCATTGGTGGAACAGCTGTGGGCCACCATGGCTTCATTATCTTCACTGTGTTTTTTCATTCCTTCTTGATTTGTGGAAGACAACTACAGTCCTGAAAGATGGCCACCCCATAATATCCGGGAAATTATAGATATGCTAAGTTACATGGCCAATGTGACCTTTGAGATATAAAGGTCTTTTAAAATAAGGAGATCATCTTGGGATATCTGGGCCCAAAATAATCACAATGGGCCCTTAAAAGTAGAGGACTTGATGCAGCTGGAGACAAAAAGGCTGCAGCAGGAGAGGAAGTCAGTCTCGAACTGTAAGAAGGAATCATGTGCTATTGCTGGTTTGCAGATGGGGGTGAAGATAGGAGCAATGCCAGGAGGCATAGAGGTGACCTTAAAAAATCAGGATCCCAGGAGGACAGCACCAGGAACCAGGATTCTCAGCCTTGTAAACACAAAGAACTGTATTTTGCCAACCTGAACGAGCTTGGAAGCAGATTCTATGGCCTTTAGAGAAAAGCTTGGGCTGATAAACACTTGATTTCAGTCTGGGACAAGCCCTGAAGCAGAGAGTTCTGCCAAGCCCTTCTTGACCAACAGAGCTGGGAGGTAATAAATTTCCATTGTTTTAAGAAACCAAGTTTGTGGAAATTTATTTCGGCAGGAACAGAAAAATAATACATCATCTTTAACTACCTCAAATCCCTGAAGACTAGGCCTTCAAGAAATTCACCTTTGGCATCTGGCAGGGAAAAGCCAGTCAAAATGACAATAAAGCAAAGAGCTCCCCGTTCCCCCGAGCCTCCCCTCAAACCCACAGGAGCTACTTAGAAAGAATAAAGCAATCCCCCTCCCCCATCCACTGTGTCTGGTCCCAGCGACACAGAGGACCACGGATAACATAGGCAGCTGGATATTACAAGTCTGACAGATTTCAGCCGAGATAGACCTGGGATTCCTTTCTTAAGCCAGAAATGATGTCAGAAAGAATGAAAGATCAGAGCACAAACTAGCTCCAGGATTAAAATAAGCAAGATTGTTGCTTAAAATCTATCCTTATAAGCAGGTTTTCTAATTAAAGAACTAACTTCGGTTTTCTTTTCATTGGTCAGGGTGTGTAACCCATATCTCAAGCTCTACCTCATGTGTACAGCAGACATAGGGGTGATCTGTACAACTGGACACACTAATCTGGTCTGTGAGTTTTTCTATCTCGGGCAGTGGCTCTGTCACTTGCCTCTATCCTAGACCTCAAGTTCCATGAGAATTTATCCATTGTCACTCCTCTTACCTTACTGTGTAAGCTAACTTTTCCTTGCACAAGACCATCTTGACAGTGGCCAACTTCATGGACCTGAAGTGTTTTGCACTGGGCTACTCAGTATTTTCTCCCTTCCACTGAGGACTGGAGCATCACCTTAACAGGGAAGCCTTAGGAGACCGATCAAGTTCACAGCTGAAGACATAGTCAACCTAGCCCTGTTGTGCTGTGTAGATGGAAGTGTGCATATGTGCACATGTGTGGATGCATGCAACAAAAGAAATGTGTGCATACAGAGTGTGTAAATAATTCACTGATATAATGCTTCAGACATAGAAAGTGGTAAATGGCTGGTTCCTTTGGTGGAGGGATAGTTTGGGGCCAGAGTGAAGGGAGTTTTGACTATCTCAGGAGTTTTTTAGCTCATAGATAAAGGGGAAATCAATATATTTGAAAAATTAACTCCTTGGAAACTTCAGGCAGAAATCATGTTTTACTTTGGTTTCTGAGGACTATGTTTGAATTAATTAAAGCACTCTGTTTTGAATCATACAAAGTTTTCTAAAATTGTTCAAACACAAAAATAATTCTGAGTCTCTCTGACCAAATATCCCATGTGTTGGATCTCCATAGACAATTTTTAAAGGATCGATGGTAGCATTTATTGGAAAAAATGAGCACTGCCTGTTTTATAGACCTGTGAAGGTGAAGGCCGGAAATTTGAGTACCTTAATTTGTTTTGGTGCTAACTATTCAATTAGAGAGAAGAGCTCAGTTTAGCTATAGAAAGTTAGGTGAAGGTTAACATGGTTGACTTCATCATGATAAGAAGGGAGATGTGACCATGGGAATAGACATTCTCAGGAATCCTTGGAAATTATAAGGAAGCCCATGGTGGTCACACTATGACACAGGCAGGGCCTGTGTCAACCACTGTATTTGGATATGAGAGCAAAGCATACTTTCAAAAAGCTGAGTAGAGGACTTGAGTTGTACAAATAACTACATCAAACACCATACCACAGAATTAAATTTATATTATACATTATATTCACATTGTAATATCCACATCCATCATCTGTGACACATCTAATAATCTTGAGTATATTTTTACTATAATATTAATATATATATAGAAAACCAGGAGGCACTTCCAGTAAATCTGGCAAAAAAGGAGCATCATTATAGTGTCTAAGCTAAAAAATAATAAAAATAAATACAATTTATCTAATAATTGTTCTGTACAGATTCTAATTTTTACAAAACATTTATCAGCCACTGACTATGTCACTTAACAAATACTGTGATAGGATGATACAAAGTATTGCTACATATATTAAGTGCAAGATACAAGTGAGAGGACAGATCTATTTTTCAACTGATAAATGATCGCTTACATCCAATGCCTCAGTCTTAGGTTTTTCAAAGTTGATAAATTTGGAAAGTTATCAATGAATGAATATATTCAGCTGTTGAGAGTCGTGAGAATTACATTGTCATGTACAAATGACATCTCCTATACTGTTACTTTGGTTGGTAATTATTTGAAAATATTGCTTTTCAGGAATACTAAATTTTGTTAATCCAATAATCTCTGGTTTGTGAATATCCTACAAATTTAAATATTTGAGACATGCTAATTTCAGCTTTCCAATGACAGTATTATGCCTGGAGGAGGTAATAGCTTGCTCCATCAGGATTCAACCTATTTTAACACCAGACAGTGAATTGAAGGAACCAAAACAATCCAAATGAAACACACTCTGGATTCCAATTAAAGTTCTTTCAGTTGCATATCCTAATATCATTACAGAAAGCTAGGGAGAATCTTATTTTCATTATTTTGCATTGACAGTTTCAGAATATTTATAAAAGCACCAATTTTCTTTCTGTGATTTGCATGATAAAAATTTCTAGGAAGGACTATCAGGGTGTGCAGTGATATTTATTTCCAGTGCGTGTCAAATAACAAATTGTCATTATTGGAATAAAAATCATATAAGTTATGTGATGATACACTAAGAAATGAACTGCACTCATAAATGGAAAGAACACACAAGTGAAGCAAACATAATATGGTAAAAATCTCATGCAAATACTTTGCAGAATATTAAAAAGTTATTTTTAAGCCAATGAACAAATATACACTAAAGTTCAAGCCATTTCAATCCCACTAACAGGTAATATGTAGATATGTTATGGTTATTATCTAAATATAGCAACATTATAGTACTGAATTATTCTTATAAATAACTAAAACAAAGTATCTGATAATATGGGACTTTTTTGTCATAAAAATGATCAATTAAATTTTAAAAGAAAGGTGATGGAAAATTCTATCAGCCAAGTTATATACACAAAAATATCTTTGAACAATTACTTTTAATTTCACACTAAACCATCTGAATAGTTAGTTTGCTATTATAAAGGGAATAAAATTGCTAGAATTAAGGAAAAAAAATCCTTCCCTTCAAAAGGTATTTAAGAAGCAGTTTCAAAGTGCCAAGGGTTGATTCACATTCTGAAACATGTGTTAAGTGCTGATTATGATAAATGAAGTCAGAGTTGAAGTATGGATGCATTAAGTCCTTTTATTTCAGATTAACTAACAATTAAGTCAGTTTGCCATAAAATTAAGGGGTGTCCTGGGACGATCCTAGTTTTATGTAGTGTTCACTCCCAATCTACAGCTCTGTGGTTTTATTTTTTGTTTGTTGTTTGTTTTTAGTACCATGGGCTGCACAATAAAACTAGGTACATGGAGTTGGAACTTGAGGTGAAAGGCCATCTTCTAATTACAGTAAAGGAGGATTTCTGATCACTTAGGATTTTTTTTCCTTTACCAATTTTGAGTTAGAGAAGTAAACCTGAGAAGTCATTCTTTTCCCCTATGCCTTTATTTTTTTAAGAACAAAAGAATTCCGATTCTCTGCTGTAGTTTGTTACATATGAAATAAGCATTTTTATTGACACTGAAAATTTAGTTATAGCATTAAAGGTTTAAAAATATTTTTAAGTACTTTTCTATTTATAAATTTCAACCTACCATTTAATTACTCTTGGCAGATGAATGTAGTGGGTGTGGTTTATTATTGGTCAGTGTTTTATCTATGAAAGTCAAGATTAATGATTTAATTTTTCTTACTAATGACGGCAAGTGTTTAGGTTTTAAATTGCATTAGAATTTAGTAAAATATAATCTATATTAATAGACCATTTAATTTAAAACAACTTAAAATGTGATACATTGGTAGATAATATTCTTTTTTCTTGGGATAACTCAGAAGAACTCTGAATATAATTTATATACTTAATCTAATTAAATTGTTGGGAATAAATGTATTTTTATCCATCACATGTGTTTACTGGATGCTTTATAAAACAATTTGCTCCCTGAGGTATGGAGGACACTAGGGAAAAAAGAAATATTCCTCTTTACGGTTTTGTTACATAATACTAATAATACTAGTTTTGATTATATCAAAATACTTAGCATCTTTATACTATGGAATGTCACTTTGTAGGTTTCATTTTAATTGAGTAATACAAAAATTTGAACAGCTTTGGTTCAAAAAATAAATCAAATTTAAATATTCTTGAAAGTGCAAGTGATGATTAAATATTACTATCCTTAAAGCATTTTTTGATAGATTTGCATGATGAAAAAGGATTTCTAGATATGAGGCCATGAGGAAATCTTTTTGAACATTAACGTGCTCACCATTGCTATCAATAAGAAGAAGGCTTGTCTTGTGTTTCACAGCTCCTAAGAGAAGCAGAAATCCCCAGATGCCAACATCTGCCAAGGCAATCAACCTTAAAAGTATAATATGGAGAATTTGGATTTTTTAAAAAAAGATTTTATCTACTATTTCCAGAGTGAGGGGAAGGGAGAGAGGCACAGAGGGAGAGAAACGTCAATGTATGGTTGTCTTTCACCTGCCTCCAGCTGCGAACCTGGCTGGAGACCTGGCTTACAACCTGGTTATGTGCCCTGGCTGGGAATTGAACCAGTTATCTTTGGGTTCCCAGGCCGGTGTCTATCCACTGAGCCATCAGTCAGGGCCTAGAATTTGGATTCTTTTTAGAGCCTTAGCCATATTCAAAAGCTAATTTTGTTTTCCATCTACTCATCATTTTATATAGTTTATGGTGTTACCTACACTAAAGTAATTGATACTGGATCAGTATTTTTGAATCAGCAAATCAACATTGAGTTCCAAGAGCAAAACAAATCCTTAATCCTCAGTTTTGTATCTTCAGACATCTTTAGCAACAGAACACCCAATTATTATTATTTTTTTGGTCACCTCGGTTAACCTGCTTGTTAGAATGACTACATAGTCTGCATACAAAAGAGCAGCTTAGGTGAGGTGAAAGCATGCTTAGGTAAGCTAAAAGCAGCATCATTTTAACAAATGGAATGTGTTTTGTAAGAGACAAATTGCTAAACATCCATGGTGCATAATAGAGGCTGAAAAATATGTGTGCTCTTTTCTGACCATGATTCTTTGGTGTGAAACATGCAAATACTGATGGAAACCTCAATTTAAGTCCTTTATCTAATGCATGGTTTATTTAATTTACTCCGTGTTTATAGTTTAAGGAATTTTTCCCCTCTCAAATTTCCAAATTTTCAAAACATCCAAGAATTTGAATGTTTTCTAGAGGAACAAACTGATATAAATATAAAACCTAAAACTGATATTATTTCCCTCTGATTGGAAATTCTAAGAGTAGTTTAATTTTGGAATGCTCTTGACCAGAAATGGCTAATGTAAAGTTTTCATTTTGTTGACCAAATTAGAAAAATGAACTGACAATCTCAGCAAGTTCATAATTTTTAACCTTATGGAAAAATCATGAGAAAAATGAAAAAAAAAAAAAAAAAACTAGAACAATGATCATAAAGTATTTTGCTGCTTGTTGTGACAAGGTGAGTAAAGAAACTCAGTTTGGTTTCAAAGTATATAAATATTTTAGCTATCAGTGATCTAGGGTTGAGCTATAAGCATTTAAAATTTGATTGTTTCTTCCCTACATACATTACTTATAACCTCTAGAATAAAAAGAATCTTGATTTTCTCTAAACCATGAAAGTTTCTAAGAACTATGTTTTAGTGGACTCTTCTGACATTTTAAAAGACAGTTTATTTCTAAAATGGCATATAAATTAGAAAAGTCATTAAGTAGGAATCAGAATTAGGCTGGAAGAAAAGGAAGGTAATACCGTATTGTGGATATCCCCATATAGAAATGGAAGCACCAAAGAGACCTCTCAAAGTAAAATAGAAATAATTTTTTGATTATCTTACTCTCATTGGTCAGGAGTTGTTCATCACACAAACAGTTCACTTTGTAAACTAGTCATTTCAAACTTTAAACTTTATTACAATGATAATTTTCATTATCTTTATTAGAAAATAATTTATGTTTTTTCCATCATTTAAACAAAGTATAGGCCTGAGTCTCATGCCTTTGCACAGCTTTTACCTTCAAAGAAAGTTCTCTGGGAAAGTGACAGGGACCTCAGAAATTGAGACCCCAGAGAAGGAGGGGACATGAGGAAATTATAATACACACATGTAATATGAACAGTCTATATGACACGCAATCCCTTTTCTTTAGCATTGGGATCATAATGGTTAGAATTTGTTCTGGAATTCCATCAAAATGGACCAGAAAGAATTAAGTATTCTGCTTTTAGAAAATGGATATTTTCTTAAGCATAATGTAAGGAAATTACCTGTTAGATGAAGACCGATATACTAGATGTATCCCTGTACAGAGCTACTGTCTTCATTTTCTGAGAACAAAATCAGTTCTTATATAAATGAGAAAAATAAATTTTTATACTTAAAGAATCTGTAAAGTGGTGTTTTTCACCTAAGAATATTTTAAAGATTGGTTCAGATAGATAACTGAAAAGACATTCTATCAGTGTGCTGGAAATAACATTGATAATACTTGTACTATTATACCTGGACTTTAACAGAGAGTAACCACTAGCATCAGGATTTTCAACCTTTCCTTCCATTGGTTTTATGACTGTCTATACAATTATCTTTTTCTCTAAATGGGGTAGAAATTCTTTCATTTGAAAGACCTGAGTTTATCTAATGGCACCTATAAATAGACTCATATAAAAATGTAAATTGTAACATATACACTTTAAGAAATTAAGCTCTGGGGTTGGAAGTGAACACAGTAATATTGCTGTCACAAAGGAGGGGGAGAACTTCACTAGCAGAAAATACCTTTTTACATCCCTAGGCGTCGTTTGGGATGTGCTGAATGTGTATGATGGCCACATGCTTGGTGAATCACCATTCTTTTTTTTTTTTTTAATTGACTTCTAGCTTTAATATACTGGTCATTTATTTTTGGAGAAAAATGATTACTCCTCCTAGACTGATAAACACAATTTTGAATCAAGAGGTCCTAACTGTTTTGGCCATCATTATTTCTTGTACTTTAAGACAAAACAAACAACAAAACGAGGCAGTTTTTGCTAAGATCTCTGTTCTGGCAGCCAGGCTGTGTAGTTTGCGTGAAGTTGTTAATATGCGGTTCTAGACTCACAACTGTCCTCCTGCTATTCCGCTGATGTGTCACACCCAGATTTTTCATTGACCTTCGATTATTTAGAGATATGTGGCATTTAGAAAATGGGAAAACATTATTTTTGTTAAGAAATTAGGTACAAGAGGTATGTGAGTATAAATTCTTTTTTTCCTTTCTCTTATTTGCAAGGGAAGGGGAACAGTTAACTCCACTGGGAAAACGTATCTGATTCACAGTAACTTTTGCAAACATAAAGGCACACAGGCAACACTAAGAAAATGGAAAACAACTCAATAAGTCTTGAATAATAAAGACCTGGCATTAACTCAAAAAAAAAAAAAAAAAAGCAATTATTCTTTTCATTTAAGTAGAGTCTGCAACAATTTCATCCTTCTCATTTTGTCCTACTCCCTGGGAAATTAGCCTTGAAACCATGTTTCTTTTCTTTTCTTTTCTTTTCTTTTTGTATTATCACTGCCTCAGTTGAAGAGGCATTTCCCAGCTCTTCTTTGAAAACATTTTAGAATTCTAACCTGATTGAATCGTTGTTTCAGAAGGGAAAATCAATCCTTTATGAGAAACAAAGGCATTTTTAATGTAAACACTCTTTTCAATGACTTCAGGGGAAATAAAAGTAGAAATCAAAATCAAGATTTACTTAGAAAGCTTGTTTACATAAGAAACAGGTCTGTATATACTATTGAAGGAAGAATTAGGTTCAAAAAGTGTTGGGAAGAAATGGACACCAATGATAAACATGTGGTGTTAGTTACAACAGCCTTTCACTTTGGGAGCCATGGACCCAAAGGTTAGCAAAAGTTACTAGTGGAAAAAAAAAAAAAAACATTCTTGCAGCATCCTCATTGAATTGGCACAAAATAACTGTAGCAGATCTTCATTATTTTAGAATAGGCAGAAGAGTGGCTGTCCATACACCTCCATGCAAATGAATCACCACTGTCTTACTGGGCTTAGAGATAGCTTCAATGTATAAAAATGGTGATTATACATAACTTTATAAAAATGTTTCCTTTTTCCTTTTCTTAAAAAAAAAAAGACTATCTACAGAAACAAAAATTCTTTGTATTTACATCATGATAACTATTCATGACAAATATAATAATATGAAATAAAATATTGAAAGTGAGTATCAACTTTTTAAATAGAGGTTCGGCTCACAGCATAAACAAGTGTAGATTAACAAACAAACCAAAAAAAAAAAAAAAGAGAGAGAGAGAGAGAGACTTTCAATAATAGGTCCCATCCCCCCAAATTCTTCTATCATCTTCCCTGCCAAAAGAAGCATGACAGTGGGCCAGGCTGCAGAAAGAAGCTACCCCATCACACAGCATGTGGAAAACCACAACAGGGCTGGTCAGCGGGCCCTGGGCCACCCAAAAGCCAATCTTCAACAGTTGCCAGGAATTGGGCTTTCCCGATGTCAACAAATACTAAGCCCCAGGTTGAAAATTTCCCCTTCTCTCTTGCACAGTTGCTGCTTGCCTTCCTTTCTTTTTTCTTTTTGTACGATGCACATTTTGTACCAGATTAAGGCAGGAGAGACTATTGGAAAGAGCAATTGCCCAGGTCTTCTCTGCACACCTTTTAGAATGCTAACCTTATTGAAAGACTTGACTCCAGCTCCTTCCTGGGTGTTTATGCAGAAAGGATGCCACCCTCTTACACGGCGACTTGACATGTAAGTTAGGTGAGTGACAGACATACTCACAATGAGCTCCTATACATTCATGAGGCCGAGAAGATGGGAAAATGCCTCCATCTTCCACCTCGGAGGCTGGTGACAGAGAGCCTCTGAGTGGTGCTCAGCAGTGGTAGAAAATCACGTTGTGCTCTCACCCAGCCTGAGCAGAGGGACCTTTACTGACACTACATGGAGGAAGGCATTTGGAATGGCAGCCTCTCAAGGACACTCCAGAGTGAGCTTCCTTCCATTTGTTCACGTGGGTTGAGTTGTCTGCTGCTGGAATTCTATAAACTACTAACCACAACACTCTCTTTACAAACACACAAACATACATACTCACAAACACCCTTCTAATTCACACACACACACACACACACACACACACACACACACACAAATATTGGCAGAATGTGTAAGAATTCAAATAATTCTCTGGAACTTTCATCCCTTAGTACTAAGAGCAAAAGATTGTTAGTTGTAACCTTCATTTCTGCACTGTTCCCCTGCTAAGCCTCACCATCTCTTTTGTTTTCCTTTTTCTTTTATAATTTATTATATATCACAGTGACCACTATATATCTTAATATGAATGTTACTGAACTGTGGAACCAGTAATTCTGGTTTTCTGTGTGTCTGTGTATGTGTGTGAATATGTTTTACATGTATCTATGTGAGAGCTTATATATACACACACACACATATATATTTCTTCCTTTAAAAAATCCTTAGAAGCTGGTGTTGCAATGTGAAAGCTTCTCTGAGCAGGAAAGAGTTTTTAACCATGTACCTCACTGTAAAAATAAACACATAAAATGCAAAGAATCCCCAAATGCAATAGCCACTGGCCCATCTTGAATTTCTACAGTGTTGTGTCTAAGTATTGTGCTGGCTTGAAGAGAGTCTGTGACAAGTCACTCGGATTGGAGACATAGCTCATTCTATCCATTGTCACTGGTTTGGCTTTGGGGTTCCAATCTCCTCTCCTCTCAGCTTCCCCTTGTCTTCTTCTTCTTCCCTGATGGCCTGGATCTGTTCTGAGGAATGCTGTTGGGGAGACTGGTCCAGGGACTGATTTTCAATCCCTGCTAACCGCTGTTCCTCTTCTATGACTTTCTTCCACATCTTGTGGTTCTGCAGAAGGTGCTGAGTTATTTGACAGTAGATTTTCCTCCTTTTGAAAGTTTTCTTTCCTGAGAAAATACCAAATTAGACTACTTACTTGTATGTTGAATACAATAGTTATTTCCTTTCATATTATTAACAAGAATTAAGCACCAATGGACACATATATCTATCACTTGACTTATATATTGTAATAATATCATTTCTGAGAACGGGGAAAGAAGGGGAAGATGCCAATCACCATCAACATATCACTGAGACATAACTCTAAACAGCAGTTAACATTTGGTAATGCCCAGACAAGGTTCTGTTTATATCTTGGTGTTACTCCTATTCCTTCAGACTCTCAAGACTTTTCACCAAGATTACCCAAATAACTTCTTGTTATGCATTCCTTTACTCTGTCAACCAGTCCAACTCATAGGAGTCTATAAGACTGATTTGATGGTTTTGATGTTACTGCTCAGCTTCATGTGGACTAAAAAAATCATTTCCAAGTCCTCTCAAAGTTTCCCCACAAGCTGGCATGAATATGTTTGCAGGCTTTCTCATCTGTAGCTTCTTTTCTGTCTGTACTTATCTGCTCTATTTCCTGTATATGCAATGACCTCTTCTACTTTCAAGCTAGTACAGTCCTGCCTTCTGAAATGTGCTTCTCTGTCACTGAAAGTTCATGTCCATTTATTATTTTGAGATTCAGTCAGACTTTACTGAATTTCTCTTCTAAGTAAAACCCCATGTCACTCCTATATGCCTCTCAGAGAAGACAATATTTCCCATTTGCTTCCCTTTTTTATTGCAATTATTTCTTCTTCTGGTAACTGCACATCCTAAGTCATTTAGGGGAGCTCTCGTCCCTTCTTTCAGTTACGTAGCTCTGGAAAAGGTGATCAAATTCAACTTCCCCACCCAGCTCTGACAGCACAGCTGTGTCACAGTGATTGCCCAGTGAGTAGGTATGGAGTCCAAGGCAGGCCAATCACAGTCCTTATCTGGCATTCTTCCCATTGGCACAAAATGAATATGAGGGTAGGGAATGGGGATTGCAGATTTTTTCTTCTTTTCCTATTTGTAATCAAGTTAATATTGAAATGGCTATAATCCCAGCTTCAGGAAGAATACGAGATGTGCTGTCAGGCAGATGAATCAGAGATAAGAACAGGGGCATAAAAGTTCTACTACTAGCCAGCATTATAGTTACATGAAGTAATAACTTCCCCTTTTTATACACTAATTTGTTACTTGTAACAAAAATACCCTAAAGAATGTACATCCTCTCAGTCATTTATCTTCTTCTCATACAGTCCAGCTCCTTTACTAGACTACTCCCTGTTTGAGGGAGGCTGGTGAAGATCTTATACATGACAATGCTCAGCAAACAGGCAGTTAGTAAATAGTTAACATTTCCTTGCATCTAAACAACAATATGGAAGCACTACAGGCAGTTTTCGTGGAATTGCATATCTTGATTGAAGGAATATGATCAAATCAGTTTCAACAGAAGAAACATAAGCTGTTTTAAATAATGTGCATTGGTATAATGAGTCACTATTTAGGCTTCTAATTCATTTTCTATTTATTAAACACAGACTAGGTATGCCACTCCCGGTGACTCTCTGGTAGACAGGGTAGATAAAATGCTTGCCAACCAGGAGGTTTTCCTCTGGAGGCAGGATATAGAGTGAACAAGTAGCTACAATTATGCTAAGTCTTGCAAAGTCTTTGAGAGGTAGCAGACAAAGAGGGAAATGTCTCACCTGGGAGGATACTGCATGATGACAGTGGCTTGGACTAAGATAGAAGTCATGGAAATGAAGATAGATAAAGATGAAAGATATTTGTGAAGTTTAATCAGTAAGACTTTGGCAAATAATTAGATGTATAAAATAAGGAAGAGAGGGAGGAATCATAGACAACCCAGAGCTATGTGGCCTGAACAGTGAAGCATTTGGTGGTACGATGTACTGGGAAAGGAAACATCAGACGAGGAACAGGTTTGAGGTGTAGGTTGAGTAAGTGGAGAGGTAAAGTAGGCAGCTGATTTTGAGCTTAGAAAACTGTCCTCTTCTAAGCTGCCAGAATATAATATAACTCTCAGTATTCTCATCTAAGTGACTATTTTAGACTGAGGCAAAAAATTCAGAAATTAGGCTAAGATCCTGCCATTAGACTGTGAAGTTCCCCAATGGAAGATGCTATTTCCCTGCTGTGTGTGTAGACCCACAAAACCCTAGCCTTTAGTAATTATTCAACAGAAGTTTAATAAATGATCTGGGTTCTTTCTAGTTTCTGTTCCAAGTTCCACATAAATGATCAAGTATTGATAAGTGATGAAAATGATAATGATATGTAAAAGTGGTCCACAGAAAATTCTGTTCTAATTGAGACCATATGAAAGAATTACAGTACATTATCATATATTCAACAGGTATATTTGGGTTTACTTCATGAAACAGTAATGATCTGCAATGTACAGTATAATCTGGAAGAAAGAAGAGGAAAAAAGAAGGAAAAGGGGAAGTAATGGCAAAAAATTAAAGTCAATTGTCATAAGATGAGCCAAAAAAAAAACTGGCTCACTTGGAGGTCATGCACGAAAACTTTTGTGGAAGTGCTAATAATTGCTATAATGGTTTTATACCATTATATATATACCACAGAAATTTCTTGAGCATTGTAGGACAAGATCAAACTTTAAAACATAGTCCAGAAAAAGGACATGATGAAATTATCTTGAATTGCTTTTAAACTACATAGACACACAACACTTATTAAACTGATGAAAGACTGGAGAGAATGGACAGAGGCAGAACCTTAAGCAAAACTTTAAAAAAGTATATTTACTTTATTCATTATTTTATTCATGAAATGGACCCACCAATCAAACCTGTATTGACTACCTACTAACTGACAGTTTTCTGGATGCTCTGAAAATAAGGACCGTTTGTTCAGTGCTTGCCTTAAATGAGCTTACAATCTAGAGGAGAGAAAGCCAAGGAGACAAAAAATGAAATACGTGTGCTATGTTTTATAAAAGCCACAAGCATGTGATCCAGGTGGCCTTGACATTCACCTCAGCCCAAATATAATTTAGACAGGTTTCTTCTGGATCACAGATCTCTGACTTTCCTTTTCATAGAGCATTTACTTTATAAAATTCAAAACTGCTAATTATTTATCTGCCCCTTTGTAATATATAGCATTTTTTCCCCTAGCCTCTAGCCAGTTTTACAACTTGAGGACATCTTTCTCAAGGACTTGGGAGCGAAACTATAACAAGTCCCAGTTAGCAACACACATCGAGCTGTCCCTCTAAGGCCCTCCAGCACTTTTTCACTAGTTCATCCCAGCGCTAGAAAACTCTCTTGCCTTTGTTTCAAAGAAGGTGAGTTCAATTTTTCTTCCCTAGTGCAAAGATTTTGAATAATGTCTCCTTGCCATTTTTATTTATTTATATTTGTTTGTTTAGAAAAGAATTTATTCATGATTCTCAGAGAGAAGGGCATGGAAGAAAGAAGAAAGGGAGAGAAGCACCAATGTATGGTTGCCTTTCACCTGCCTCCAGCTGGAGACCTGGCTGGAGACCTGGCTAGAGACCTGGTTATGTGCCCTGGCTGGGAATTGAATCAATGACCTTTGGGTTTGCAGGCAGGTGCTCAATCCACTGAGCCACACCAACCAAGGCTTTCCTTGCCATTTTTAACAAGTGTGTGGTATAATTTCTTTCTGACACATCAAATCATAGTGACACAAAAGACCCAACCTATGGAGAAACAGATAAAAAATTTTTTTCAAGAAACTTGACACCTGAACTGTGATGTAATTCATGAGGTTTAAATACACTGGGTAAAGAAGGGGCTGGTAGGTTCCAGGCTGTGAGGGGCACAGACACAAGTGTGGGGCCTGGAGCATGACATCGATTTCTTCATTCAAAAGCTCCTCAACAAGGGGTATACATGAGGTCTATCCCAACAGTATCAAGCAAATGTCAATACAATTAAAACATTATATAGCTAGATACTTTCGGGACAGACCTTGTATATGTGTGTGTGTGTGTGTGTGTGTAATTTTTCTATCAAAATTATTGAAATATATTAGATTTTAATTTATATTTATTATTTTATTTTTAAAAAATATTTTATTTATTATTTCCAGAGAGAGAGAGAAGGGGAGAGAGGCAAAGAGGGAGAGAAACATCAATGTATGGTTGCCTTTCACTTGCCTCTAGCCAAGGAACTGGCTGGAGACCTGGCTTGCAACCTGGTTATGTGCCCTGGCTGGGGAATTGAACCAGCAACCTTTGGGTTTGCAGGCCGGCACCTTATCCACTGTGCTACCAGACAGGGCTAAAATATATTAGATTTTTAAAAGCAAATCTGTCAACTACTCCTCTACCAAAGCCATTTACTTGTCTATTTCTACTTTACTTTTGTTGTACTGAAGAACAGGTCAGTATCTGTTGAGAAATTTTAAAAGGTTAACATACTTTTTATCCTAATCTTTTGAATCAGGAAAGTTACAGATGGCCTCTGGCTGCAGGACATACTTACATCACAGTCACAGGAAACACTCCACCAGGCAAGGTGATTATTCTATCTGAAATTTATACACATTGACGGTAGGGCATTCACAGGAAAAAAGCTAACAGAAAGCTCAGTTTTTCTCCTTTCCCTTTCAGGGAAATATCCATGAGAGCAGCTGTTCTCTTATTAATGCTGTTTAACATTAGCGTTAAACCTCTCTGGAATTAAACTGAATGAAGTGACGTAGAAGAAAGTTGGTACCAGATAAATTTGCGTAGATTAGAGTCTGCAGGTGGTCTAAAACATGCTCATATGGGGAGCCAAATTGTTCAGCACTGGAACCTTTTAACAGAGAACAAAGAGCCTTTCATTGCTCAAATTCTAAATGCAGCTTAGTACTTCATTAGAAACCTCTTAGTTCGCTTAGGAATCTTTCAGATTTAATTATGAGGTAAGGGAAAAAATGCTCTTTCCCCAGGATATCATATTGAAACATTTTATTCCATGTTTCCTGGGAGGTCTCCAAGTTTTGCAAATTGCTTATCAGTGCATATTTAATTTAATTTTTATTTTTTTAATGTATTGAATTTTAGGGGAGGGAAGAAGGGAGGGAAAGAGAGAGAGAGATGGACCTGTTTTTTCACCCATTCATTGCATCATTGTCCTGCGAGCCCTGAGTTGGTGTATTGGTACAATACCCTAACCAACTGAGCAACCTGGCCAGGGTTACATACTTAATTGAAATCTAAGTTTAGTTAAATAAGTTAACCAACTATCATAATCAATATGAATTCCAAGATTAAAATTACAAGAGTAAATGAAGTTAAAAATGAAGAGACTTGGGTTTCCTTTCTGCTTCTGCTGAAACCATCTACACCACGGAATATACTTAAGCTCTGAACCTCGGTTTAGTCTTTTGTAAAAGGAGGCAGCTGAGCTAGATGACTGTCAATTATCCTCACATTTCTAAAATTCTATTATTCCATGCAGCCCATTTTTACAAAAAAATGAACACTTTATCATACTCTTGGCTATAAAGGAATACTTCAAAGATAATTTTTCAAAGGCTACAGTATCAAGTCATTGTTAATGGATACTTTAAATCTTAATATAAGGTGGCCAGTTGACAGTTAGAAGTCCTTTAGTAAACAGAATCCAGAGAATTCTCATTTCTGCTTTAGGGAGCTTGATAAAAACAGGAAGGTCAGGAGAGTAACACATGAGAATCTGGAAGTCAGTATGACAACCCAACCTTAGAGAACAGAAAGGAGTTAAACAGAGTATTTGGTTGTCTTATTTTGGGCTAAAGCCAACACTGATAAATTAAGCCTGTTAAATCTTCAGTTCTTGATGCCTGGATTTTATATATATATGCTTTTTTCAATGTGTTTGAATTCAAACAGTAATCAGGGCTCATGGGAACAAAGATTTTCCAGAAGTTAAAGCTGACAACAGTTTCCAATATCAATCAGTAAAAAACTATCATGTCTTTAGATAGCAATTGCCTGGTTCTCTGGATGAAAAGTAAAAATTAAATAACTAAAACTCATGCTTGTTTATTAAATGAACAAATGAATAAATAACCCATGAATCCTAATTCTTAATGCCAAACTCTAAATCCCAAGATCAGCACAAAATTTCGAATGGAAATCTTCTTATAAGCATCAGAGAAATAAAATATAATTTACTTTGATAATAGAATATTGAGAAAAAGAACTTACAATTTCCCTCATTCTGCACAGAAGTTAATAGGTAAGAGAGAATATAAGCAAAAACCTGACCTAAAGTCAAATTTGCATAACCTTGTCTCTTTAGTTATGATGCCTTCTTACCTAGTCTTATGCAAACTTAACACAGGCACTGACATGAGGGAAAACTAGGTTAATGCCCATGTTAGAATATTCCCTTACTAGATGACCAAAGTGAATCAAGTCATGCATTTTCCTGATTGTTAAAAAGCAGGAACAGATGATTAGAATGCCTTTCCCTGCTAATATACTTGGTAAAGCATTTGAAAACTATTAATGTTGTATGTTCTTCATCTATGAAGGCAGATAGAAAGCCTATCCTATGTTCTCAAGAACAAAGAATATTTATCCAATGTCACACCAAGGGTTATGAGTTTTCCTATTGGGGTCTTCTTCTTATGGGAGAACTACCAGAGATCATTTCATGACCTAAAGAAAAAAGTTCTCTGTTTTTAAAATTAATTAAATTACACTGATTAAATTGGGTGCGCTCTGCAGTCCAAATCAATGAGCAGTCATGAGTCCAAAGCCACAGTCATCTGTCACCTGGGTAATTTCAACAGCCTCTCAACTCATCCCATTGCTCATAAACTCGAGAAGATAGTCAATACAATGGCTGAAGCAAGGCAGTGAATGTGTAAGTAGAATCAACAAACACTTCTGCTGAAAATCCATGATGGCTTCCCATCTCAGTAAGAGTAAAAGCCGAGGTCCAGGCTGTGATCTGCAGAGCCCTGCCTTCAAAACCTACACCATCTGGCCCCCACTCACTCTCCTGCCCTGGCCACCCTTCTCTCTGGACGCACCTAGGACATGCTGCAAGCCCACCTCTGAACTGTTCCATGGCTTGCTTTCCCCTCCCCTCAAAATGCTCTTTCCATGTTTAGCTTTACGGGCCACTCCTTCACTTCTTTCTGGTCTTCTAAACAAGTTTAAAACTCTTTTATTTAGACCTCCCATGGCCACCTTATCTAAAATGTAACCTTTTCATTTTAATTTCATATCTTCTTAACTTTGTTTTTCTTTTAAGTCTAATGTTTATTAGTACCTAATGTACTTTGATTTACTGAGTGGTCTTGCAGAATATGTGCTGACCCCATTGGAATAAAGTCTGAAAGGGCAAGGAGTTATTTAATCTTTTGTCTGATTTGTTCACAGCTCTGTCTTCAGTACCTGGAAGAATGCCTGCCTGCCACACAGTAGGTGCTCAATAAATATCTGCTAATGGCTGGGTGATTATCTCTTACTATTTTACATGGTCCCCTCTAACCAAGTCAATAAAAGTCTATAATTTCTCTGTATGGCACCTGGAATCCCTTTCATGTCTAAATCATTAAGATACTCTGAAGAATAGCTTCAACAATTCCCTTTTCACTTCATGGCAGAACCTATCTTTGTATGAACATAATATTATTATAAATCCTATAGTCTATACTTTCTCTTTTATGAGATTGGATAAGGGGAGTATCCATAATAAAATTCAACAGATGGTATTTGAACTCACAGTATGTAATTTATAAAAAAGCATAGAGATTCATCTGAAATAGATGAATCTAGAAATAGATTTTATGTAACTTACTTGGAGATTCATTATTTTCACAGGTTTCCTCTTCATTTGGTGCTGCTTCTTCTTCTTCTTCTTCTGGGTCATCTGTATCTCCAGACTCATCACTGTCTTCCACCCATTTCCCTGGCATCAGTCCTGCTGAATCATAGGAGTTGCACAGAGGACCCACAATGTGAGAGATAAAGGATTCCTGCAGGTTGGCTAGCTGAGGAGCAGAACGGTCCATGAAGGGGCTTATGGGTAATCCAAGGCTGGCCTCCTCATCACCCTAGAAATGGGAATTGAGCACGAAGAGTTAAATAGGAAGGCAAATGAGCAAGAAAGCTTAAAATACAAGTAAAAATTCACTTGGCATTTAAGAAATATGTGAGAACCCAGACATTCATGTGTAAATTCTCTCTTTATTGCTGATAGATTCTACCCAAATGACTAAGATTCCTGTAGACATGCTTTGTTGCCATTTACCAATTTTCTGATGTTGAGGTTTAGGTTTTTGATCAAGGAAAACTATGAGTAATGGTTTAATGTCTCAGTAGATGAGGTTTCCTATCACATTAGTCAGTGTTCCTTATGTTGGATGATAAATGCATTGTCCATATTTTCATTTACCAATATGTTTAATAAGGTCATTCTATTTTAAATAGTTTTGAATCTTTCTGAAAAATAAAGTCAGATTGTTAACCAGAAGTTATCACACAAAATTAATAAAGAAGTATACTGATATATCAACAATGTTTATGACTATGTGGTGGAATTACTATAAGTACATTTTCCTTTTTCTTTATATTTTCCTCATATTTCAATATTTCTGGATTATGAAACATCATCCCTAGGAAAGGCAGTACATTATTTTTCTAGAAGCATAAACCTTTATTATACATATGAATGTTATAATACTTGTAAGGGTTCTTTATAATCTATCTAATACGTTCAGACAATTTCTTACTTATTAAGGTGCCTCATCTTATTTTGGGATGCCTTTAGTAATACAAATTTCTTTCTGACATTGACCTTCTTTAAACTGGTTATATAAATATATACACCCTTTTTAGGGAAACAGAGAAGAATTTAATGTTTCTTATAAATCATATCCTATGTCAAACACTTAAGATAATTTATCTTCTTTAATCTATATAACTTATTCATGATAAACATAATCCTAAATGTGTATGTTAGTCTTTGAAGTATCTGAAGATAGTTATTTTCCCCCAGGATTAATATCTTTACTTTATTTAATATCTTCATGTCTTTTTATCTTACTGATCCCTGTCCTTTACCCTTGCTCCACTATTGTCAGATTCATCTTAAGGGGTGGTTCATAATACTAAACACAAAGTTTTAAGAATAATCTGATCAGTGCAGGGTAATGTACAGAAGATCCCCTTGTGTTTAAGTTTTGGTTATAGATCTTTCATAGTGTACTAACCCTCACATTATCATGTCGAATAAAGGGCCTGTTTAAGAGTTTCCATACATTGCTGTTATTAACTCTAACAGAAAAATACATTTCATCTGGTATATATTCATAGATTTAAATATAAATTAGTTTCTGTTACAACAAATTTGTAAAATATAATATTTCAGTGGTCTTCCCAAAGTCTATTACTCCACTGTCTTCTCTCAAATTATTTGAAAATAACTTGAGTTTTAATAGTTATAATTTAGTCCATTTTTGTCCAATCAAAACCAGCCAGTGCATTTTCTAATGTTAGGGTGATTATGAAATAGATTGATCACCTTCCCAGTTTTTGGGAGCTTTGGAGAATTTATGAGCAGCCTATGTATGGATTAAATCAGTTACCTGTTCGTAAAATTCGTTGACAATACCCTCTGTCCACTGAAGATGGAGCTCTTTACATTTAGCGGGCCCATTGATGTCAGCCAACTTTATACACATTTGACAAACTAGTAGACGATCATTTTCATTGGTCCAATCTATTCCCACATCATCATTCACCTGTTTGAAGAACAATATTGATTGTGCTTCACCTCAATGAAACCAAAAGTTGAACAGAGAATAAACAATAGAATGTTTGTTTTCTTCCTACCATGTAGAGATCTGAATACCAAATAATGGGGGCTTCCTCACTATTTAAAATAATGTTGTTGGGCCCTGGCTGATGGCTCAGTGGATAAGGTGCCAGCCTGAGAACTGAAAGGTTGCTGGTTTGATTCTTAGCCAGGGTACATATCCAGGTTGCAAGCCAGGTCTCCAGCCAGGTCTGTAGGTGGGGGCAGGTGAAAGGCACCTTTATACTAATGTCTCTCTCTCCCTCTTTCCCTCCCCCTCTCTCTGGAAATAATAAATAAAATCTTTTTAAAAATGGTACAGTGGATAAGGTGCTGGCCTGAGAACCCAAAGGTCGTTGGTTTGATTCCCCAGCCAGGGCACATAATCAGGTTGCAAACCAGGTCTCCAGCCAGGTGTGTAGCTGGAGGCAGTTGAAAGGCAACCATACATTAATGTCTCTCTTCCTCTCTGCCTCTCTCCATTCCCCTCTGCCTCTCTTCCTTCCCCTCTCTCTAAAAATAATAAATAAAATCTTTTAAAAATCTTAAAAGAATAAAATACATAAAATAATGTTGTTGGCTTGCATAAATGAATAGTAAAATAATTCACCAAAAAAGTAAAATAACAAATGACAGATAATTATTCCATAATTATTAATTATGGAATTACAAATAAATACCATTTAAATATAGCATATGTTTTACTATATTCAAGTATTACTATTCAAGTATCATAGTTATAAATAAGAAATTTTCCTGAATTAACAATGAGCATTTATGTTTGACATATGAAACCCTGGTTCAAGGTTTTAACTTTTCCACTGTCAGATAATTTATGTTCATATACCATAGACCTGGGAGCACATTAATTAAAACAAAAACACAATGATATACTTTTATTATTTTTCTGTAGCACAAAGTAAAATATATATAGATAGCACCTCAACATCTCAGGTTCCTAGATTGGGGTCAATGTCTATTTATTTGCTTCTGGTTAAACATTTTCTTGCATTTCATTTTCACATTTGACATATAAAAGGTGATAGCAATGAGTTTTATTCAATACTTCAGACCCAAGACACCTTTCAATGTGACCACAAAACGAAGACTGACACAAATCTAGTTACCTTGGCATTAAATTTGGCTATGAAGTCAAAATGTTTCTTCAAGTCAGTGGCCAAAATTGCTTCAATGACAAGAAAACGGAAATGCTTAAATTCCACATGGTCAAGGTTAACTAAGAAGTTATACTCTGGCCGGGACATAAAAAGATTCCATGCAGCAGCTGCATGATGGTTCTCCAAAACTGAACGATCATTATAGAGCACCGCCTAGGCAAATAAATAAGAGTGAAGAGTTCAATTTTTAAGTTAAAATTACAAAAACAAATAAGAACATGCAATGCTTTTGGAATTTTCCTTTTTCCTTTTGTGTAATCCTGTGATGCTGGCTATTAAGAATCAATGATGTACACTGGCTGTTGATTACTCTTCTTGATTAAATTTTCTTTTTTGTATGATAAAGTTAACATACTTGCAACTTTATTCCAAACACTTTCCAAGTGAGGGCTGAGTGTTAGATTTCATCAGATTTCTTGTCAAGGTATAGGAATTTAACCCGTCAAATATGCAAATATATTAGTATCCCCAATAAGTAACTCAGCTACTTCTTGCATCTAGAATAAGGGTGACCTCCTCTTGATTAAACATATAGCTCATAAAGAGGAATGAAAGCCCTGAGAAGCCCATGAGTTAAACATTCTCACTCCACAATCAGGGGTAGGAAATATCACCCTTTAGAAACTGAAGGTATATAATGACTATCTACTTGTTTATAATTTTCTAATAAGGCTGAGGGAAGGCCCAGAAAAAGAGGAAGTGGCCTAAAGAATGCTTAGAAATTATCATGATAGAGAATAGAGGGGGAAAGGCATTGGGACAAAATAAAAGAGAAATCATGAGAACATTATTGAGGTAAGTAAAAATACACATATGAACAGGAAGATTTAAATACTAAATGCTGCTGGCAAGATGATTTCTGTGACTACATAAGAAATAATTCTGGTGTTTAAAGGACATATTGAAATAAGTTAAAGTATGTAGACAGGAAAAAAACAGGATATTTTTATTGTATTTAGGTTAGAGGATAATTCTAGACTGGTAAATGAGACAGGAAGCAGAAATGGATGGGGATGGAATAAAAGACAAAAAGCGAACAAGAAAAAAGAGAAAAGGATCAGATGGGTCTTCAGAACTTCTAGAAAGAAAAATAGGCTTTCAGGATCTTCAATAACACGGGTGCAGCTGATTAAATCAAGGAGAAACTTAGTTTAATTGATTAGATGATGATAACTAGATACTTGGTGATTAATTTTGACTTAAATGTAAATATATACTAAGATGTACTTCTTTAAAGTTATTGTTTTGGAATACTAGGTTCAGGAAAAAATTTCCCTCAAGTAAAATAAATTGAACTTTAATTCCTACTAATTAATAAAGTGTCATAAGAATCATATTATAATGGATATATGTCAAAGGAATGGAATTTATATACAAAAAAAGCCTTACATTCTTAAAAGTCCAAAAATATTTGGTTCACTAATCTTTTCAGAAAGGGACTTTTGTATGGTTGGATATTCTTTGTTGAGGGCATTCATTAACATGAGCTCAAGTCGTTTGGTCTTCCTTAGAAGAAAATTGAGAAGGGACCCCCATGGTTAATAAAGTTGTGTACCTACCATTAATAACATGGAAAAAAACATACTATCTTTTTAAAGAGCATTGTTCTCTATGAATTTTATGGCAGGGCTAAATATAGTTTGTCTTATATTTACTTGGTGTCTATTAGAAATCAAATTGAAACAGTTAATTTTCTTTAGATAAATCTCTCAATTGAATCACTTCTAATCAAAGTAGAACAAGTTACCTGAGGAGCACTAGTTGCCACCAGGAACGCATTAGTCCGTCCCGGGTGGTCATAGTCATGCATGGCTGCAGCCACATACAGTGCCATCAGCTCTAAGGCAGGGACATTTCCAGATAGACAGCCATACTTATCATCTGGCACATTATACATTTTTGAGAATACATATCCCATATGTCCATGTGTAAATCCACTGTCAGAATCTTAAAAGAGAAGATGAAAGTGATAGAGATAAAAAAAAAAAAAGAATTAAATTGATATTATTTATCTTGGCACCCTTTAAAAAGTACTCTCCTTCCCATAGTTCATAAGGGTGCACAGGTGTACTTTGCATGTACCTGAATCACTTGTGGATCCGTGGTCATTAATCACAGTTGAGAGGCCTGGAATAGGCTGTGTAGTAAGATACCACACAGCGTGTAAGACGTCAGTGGCATGGATTCTGTTATGATCTATAACCAATGCAAAGGAATAGCCATTAATTTGTGACTTTGGGGTCCAAGGACTAAGAGTGCCATCTACTGGATAAATAGTTTAGTCCTAACATTTTAAATATACCAGTGAATGCCAGCCAAACATTCTAGGACAAATACTCTGATTACTTTTTCATTATTCCATAATATCCATAGTATAAGAAAAACAGTCACTCAATATTCTTTATTCATTTAGTCTGAAGCGAAAAATATCTGTATCCACAGCACACCGGAAACCTAAAGTATACAGGAAACTCACTATGTAAAGCAACTATAATGCTTACACTTATACTTATTCCCATGCCTCTGCACAAGATTGTGCGGTTAGAATAAAGAAAAAACCATGATATGCTTCAACTGGACAGAACAATGGTTTATACTACTCAATACTTCATTTACGATAAATGGCACCCAGATATGATCTGTGAATATAGTGGTATTCTGTTACCAAACTCAAGACACTGTAACAAAAATGAAAAATGTACCTTTTATATGCTGATTAAATACACAAAAACAAAATTAAAAACTGAAATCAATCATGTTCTTTGATCTAGAAATTCTGATTTGGGAATGCTGTTCTAGGAACACCTAACAAGAAAAATGTCTCTTCATACAATAATGTAGGGAACTGGGCCATTTAGAACAGTAAAAACTATGGGAAAACCAAATTCCCTAGTAACAATGTCATTCCCATGAGAAAGGGGGGAGTCTATTCTAGATGTGCAGTTCAGTTTCTATTTAGTGACCACAGGCCAATGTTCTCTTTGTTCCCCTCTTTTTCTAGTGAAATTCTTCTTTTTTTCTTGTTTATTGGGTCCTTCATGATACTGCATTGATTGGTATGCTTTATTCTAAATAAATGTGCTTACCTTATACATTTTATTTTTACTGACCAACCATGATACAGTTTTCTTCTCCAATGCAACAACATACCATTTAACAATGGGAATACATTCTAAGAAATGCAACTGTTAGGCAATTTTGTCATTAGGAGCATCATGTCTTGCACTTACATAAACCTCAATGGTACAGCGCTCTGCACACCTAGGCTGTGTGTCATACAGGCAGCCTGTCATTAACCAAAATGTTGTTATGTGGCACATAACTATATATTACATCTCTGAATACTACTGAACAGATGAGGAGAGAGAACAGAGGAGAACAAAACTGTTAATGGGCATTTGAGAGAAATACCTGTTCTCTGGTCAAGAAAGAAAGAAGAAACTATGACCTCTTTGGTGGTAACAGCACTCTGGAGGTGCAGGTAGATGGTGCCTATTTCTTACAATTGCAGCAGGCAACTCTTAGGAGTCATTCTTTAGGGCCATGGGTCATTTAGTTGAGGGGCTTTGAGAAACAGACTTCCTTAGGCTCCCAAGGATGGCAATAGCAACACCTGTGCACTGGCATTGCTAGAGGTGATTGTTAATATATCTAGTACTTCAAAGAACAATTTTATTAAAATTAGAGTCAGTATTTCTGTGTATAGACTATCTCAAGTGATTCAAGACAATTATGTTTTATGCCTATACCTGTGTCATGGGCAAAGTGGATCATGCTACAAGTTTCTGGATTTAGGATTGATCTGATTTGGTCTCTGCTCTGATATTTATTACCTGTGATGCCCTGAGTGAATTATTTAAAACTCTAAGTCTTATTTCCTTGTCTTAAAAATCAGATAATAAGGCCCTGGCTGGTAGCACAGTGGTTAAGGTGCCGGCCTGTGAACCCAAAGGTCGCAGGTTCGATTCCCCAGCCAGGGCACATAACCAGGTTGTAAACCAGGTCTCCAGTCAGGTCTGTGGCTGGAGGCAGGTGAAACGCAACCATACATTGATGTCTCTCTCCCTCTCTCCCTTCCCCTTTTTCTAAAAATAATGAAATAAAATCTTAAAAAAAAAATCTGCACCATCAGTTAGGAGAAAAAAATTATTAAAAAAAAATCAGATAATAATTCCTGTCTCATAGTACAAAAGTTAGACTTACAGAGGAAACATATGTGGCTGATACAGGAAGCTTGCAATTAATGTAAATATCATTCACATAAAATAACTGTTGCTGTTAGAACAGGAGGGTTAATTAGCACAGATCACTATTTGTAAAAATAGAATTGAAATGCTCAAATAAAAGCTATGCTAAGTCCTTGAGGAGGGAGAAAGCAGTGAGGACCCAGCAGAGGAAGAGAATGGTAGCTGGGCAGAGGATATGTTAGGAGCGTTTCTGAGAGTTCCTGTTCCTGTTGCAAGCTGGGGAAATGACGGTGTGTGAGGACTTATCATTGCTATTGCTAGTCAAGGAAATCTGTGCAGACAGCCAGCAGTACAGGGTGCATGGAGACAGCATCAGGGTGTTGGCTGAGCTTGCCTGGTGTGAGAAACAGACAACACCCGGTATAAAGAACTTGTAGCTTGTGAACTGTACTGCTTCTTGCCCTGTTCCCCACCCCAAGGCCCCGGGCTAAAGACTTTATAGGCAATAGTTCACACTTTCAATGAATAAACCATCCTATCTAAATAATATATGTAAATATAAATATAAATAATATATATACACATATTTAGTGCGGGAGAGAGTGAGGGAGAGAGAATGCATAGATCTAGGAGAATTACACTGTCACTATCACTTAAACAGGATGGTAAAATCATCTGCCTTTCAAGTAATCGATAACAGGTTTATTAAACAAATATTTCCATATCATCTACTATGTGCAGGTGGTATGCCAATTTTTCATATCATTATTGCTTTTACTGTTAACTGTTTGGTGACCAACTCAGGAGCAAAGGTACCCAGGAAAGAGATAGCTATGTCAACAGAGAGAACCAACAGATTTCTGTAAAACACAAATGTACCCTGTCTGTCTGTCTGTCTATCTATTATATCTATCACTTATCTATTAATCTATTATATCTATTATACCTATATCATCTACCTGTCCTCTATTATATCTATCTATCTGTCTATTATATCTATCTGTCTCCGTTTTAAAATCTAGATTCTTTAAATTCTGGTGAGGGTTCTGGGTACAAATTTAAAACCTTTCATATTCTCTCTCTTGCTTTGAAAAAAAATTTTAAGTGTACTTAGAAGTACAATAAAATTTAGTTTCTAAAATTTTAGGTCACTGTCACATTAAGGTTAATCTAACTATCTTGGTTACTCAGGCTTATTTCATTTAGTTTAGCTAGAAATGTTAAGAAATATAGTTCTCTAGCAGTGACTATTAGAAAGTAGACATAATGTAAATTTTTATGTATGCTAATTAGTTAATGATAAACAAAGCTTTTAATAATTAACCATATTTGTATAAATACTATATGCAAGGGATTGTTATTTAAAAGTGATCACCAATCAAGCTAAAGCTTTTTTGTGAGTAGAAATAAATCCCCTTTACAAAAAGTGACGCTTCTAATAGAACATGCAGGTTTATTATAACAAATTCATTTCACATGAAATGAATTACCCACTACTTCAGGAAAAAAAGCTCTTTACTTATATAAAAATGTAATAAGAAAATGTAAAAGTTAGTTAAAAATTTAGAAAATGGGAACTTTTTCTTTACACTTAAATACTGTTCAACTTTCCCTATGATTTAATGATATATGACCTAGAGAAATGTTCGTAATTATTACAACAATTATGCAGTGGAACTTGACTGTAGTGGACTATATCTCTAAAATATACTTAGAAATATAACATTAATTTATAAAGTTAGTCTGGTGACTTTGCTGTCTTACAGTGTTTCAGTGGCTTCCTTCCTATAAAAGTTTACTTATGTATCTACTTAACTTTTCAAAAATCACAAACATATGTTAATCACTGGCATCTCACTAGAGTAGGCGTCGGAAAAATGTTACTAAGAAAATAAGACTTATCTTGGGATTCTTTCAAGCCACCCCTTTCTCATGTCACTCTTCCAACTTGCACAGCCCCACTGACCACTCTCCCTAGGGGCTCTTAAGCTCCTCTTTCTTCTACTCCCACTATCCTTTTCTGCCCGAATTTTGGTCCCATATTCTCCAACAAATCTGATTTGTAGATTTGCTTCTTTGTTCTCCTTTGCTATCATATATCATCAGCTGTGCATTTTCATCCCAATGTAGCAGGTGCATGGTATCTTGAAAAACGATGTATTAATCATGGATCACTAACTAGCGAACGTACTAACCCTTTTTGGAAATACCTGTGCTTCATTTGTCTCCATCTAATTGTTATTTATTTCTGCTCTTTGTAACTACAAAAAGCCATGAGTTCTAAAGTCCAAGTTACATAAAAGGAAATGTAAAACATAAAAGTTAAAAAATGATTTAAACAACATAGTTCTAAGGCATGTTCCAACCAATATATTGTTTAACTATTTATCTTTCTATGAATTTATTTTCTAAAAGTACCACAAGACCTCTACACATTTTACAACTTCATTGATTGGATTTATGGGCATTTTCTCCAATTCCATGTTCTTTTTAGCAAGTAGGACAGTTCTACTTACGTGTTTTGATGCTACCTGAAATGTTCCATACTGAAAATATTTTGTCTTCTTTGTGTTCCAATTTCTCATGATTATAAATGACTAACTTTTTCTCACAATATTTAAAGTTCATAAGCTTGGACACTAGTTGTGTTCTTTCCTTTGGTTTTCACGTTTATTTCACTAAAATAATGTTTCTAATAACTTCTCCACAACGATTTCCAGATGTTTCTTTTTTCCTATTTTATTACTTAGACCATCATCCTACCGTCTATTCCCAGCCAGGTTTACCTTACATTGAAAATGTCAGTAGTTAGTGACTTAACTCTGCAGATGCCAGAAAAGTTGAATTCAGACAATAAAAGTAGTACATTATAAAATGAGCAATAAATTTAACACTTAATGAATTAGTTAGCACACACTTAAATTGCATTGACTCTATGTAAGGCATTATTAATCTTCATGCTAATTCTATAAAGTGGTAATTATGACCTCCATTTTCCAGAACATGAGGCATGCAGAGGCTCTTCTACAGCTGGTAAGTGAAGGGGCCAGGATTCTAACACTGGCTCTTAGCTCCTAATTACATACCATGTGGCCATATGGCATGTTGACAATGTGTAATTCTGTGCTAGCTGCTAACAGTTCAATATCCCATTACGCACAGCAAATCTGATGGATTCTTAAAGTACCATTTCACAAATAACTTAGACTTACAAGGAATTTCCCTGTATCCACTCTCCAAAGCATGAAAGTAGTTCATAAATTCCCTAATTGGAATTTTAAAAGCTTCAAAGAGGCCCATGTCTTCAAACAGTCTGTATGATACCTGTAAAAAAAAAAAAAGACAAAGCCTTAAAATACATTCCTGGGTGTGTATTAGATACAAAAAGAAAAAAGAATTTAGAAAAAAATGTTAACAAATTAAATTAACTATGGCCAATGGAGATACACATTGCAAACAATCAATTAAATAGATATCGAAGACTTCTATGTGCCTAGCTCTTAAAGTCCGACCACAAGGGGTACAGAACCTGTTTTTAAAGATAGAGACATACTCCCAAAAAACAACCAACCAATAAATCAGTATACCCTATACAAACATATTAAGGTAACAAACTGTGAGTTATATCAATAACTAAAAATAATATTTACTAAATTGCTAATTGTATAGTACATAGTATAAGCAATAGAAAAAGAATGACAGCTTACAGTTTTCCAAACTTTACACACACACACACACACACACACACACACACACACTCTCATGCATGCAGTGCACACGGTCTGTCCCAAAAGTACTGAGCCAATGCCAATATAATTAAAATAGTGCATGGCTGATAGTTTTGGGACAGACCTTATATATGTATATATGAAGTTTTCCAGAGAATAAAGGATTCAGAGTTGGGTCTTAGTAAACAATAAGAGTTCCAAAAGAGAAAAAAGGGGTTGCTTTGATTAAAATATATATAGAAAAAAAAAAAAGATTTATTCTAATTCAGAATAAATAACAATATCCAAACTATTTTTCCTAGCTTGTCTTCTTTCTCCTCTGAATATATATTCTTTCACAGCTCTAGTGACTCAAATTAAGTGAATGCATTTGGATGTAGCTGGCAAATGATGAAGAAAAAAAGGACAGAAGAAGGTAATGGGGAGAGAATGGATAATCTAGTGGCAGAGTGGAATATGGCACCTTTTAAAGTGCCCTTACTTCAGGTCACAAAGGCAGAGTGTTGGTGATAATTCCAGAGATGTTAAAATAGAATCATTCCTCATTTTAATCTGCATTCCTTCATAAAATTACCTTGAAATATTTCCTTTAAATCTTTGATACACATCTTCATAGTTAAATTTTCCATCTTTTGTTATTGCCTTTAAATCTACTTAAATTCAATAACATTTAAAAAATTATATAGTCAATGTTTATCACTACGTGACATATATACATACCTAAAAAAGAGATTAAGTCATTCAGCATATATTTACTTTATATATGATATGTTCCTTCATGGAGTTTACGGTCTAGTAGAGAAAGGCAGTAAACAATAGACATAATAGGAGAAGTATATACTATGACAGAATTATATGTAAGTCATCTGAAAAAAGGAAAAGGGGATCAGGGATTGATTGGGAATACTCAGAAGATATAGTAGTGCTTTTTAAAGTATGGGGGTTGGATAGGTATATTCAGGTGACATTTGATCAAAGAGCTAAAGGATGAGTGAAGTGAGGTACATGGATATAAGGAAAGAGTTTACATATAGAATAAAAGCCAGTGCAAAGGCCCTGAGGTTTGCTTGCTATATTCAAGAAACAGCACAAGGCTAGCATGGCTAAAGCAAAATGAGTAAGGACAGGAACAGAGTTGAAGCTGGGACTGGTGCAGTCTTGATGTTTGCCAGCCAGACTGACCATGATAAGGACTTGGACTCTGAGTGAGGTAGGGAGCCATTGATGGCAAGGGTGTAGGAAAATGGCTTTAATTGACATATGTTTTAAAAGCAGCACTATAATTGCTAGTTGGGAACAGAGTATAGTATAAGATATATGTCAACTCTTTTGTTTTTTCTTTACTCTGAATAGCAAGTATATTTAATTTTTATCTTTTTTTCCGGTGTAATATAACACTCCTGACTCCTCTTTAAAATGCAATAAAGTAAAAAAAAAAACAAAAACAACAAAAACAAACAAACAAACAAAAAAAATGCAATAAAGTGAAATTTATGGTTTCTGTAATATTTCTAGCTAGTTCTCCTTTTAGTTGTTTCCCCTTTAAACTTGCTTTAGACAATAGCTGAGTTTCTAAGTACCTAATGGGCTTAACTCTACCTATTACTTCAACAATAACACTACCAACAATAACAGCTACTGATATATCAATATACACCTAGGCACATATATATGCTTATATAGTTAGCATTTAATAAGTGAGATGGCTGCCTTAAATATTTAATATATATTAATGATTTACATGTAATTAATCCTCAAAACCTTCTGAGGTAGGTATGATTAAGTATTAACATTTGAGGAAAGCATTTAAGTGGTTTCAGTAAAGGGGGTTTAAGGGGTGAAAGATATTTCCAGCCCCACTATTCTCCCTTTAGATGCCGAACATGGGCTGAACCACCAGCCAGGTTTCTAGCCTCCGGGCTGTTCAGTCCCGTTATCCACTCGCCAGATAATGCATCCAGTTGCTGGCATTTCTGCTGATTAAAAATTAGTGACTGCTAATAACCAAGAACAAGTTCATCTGTGAACGGGTTTTTTAGACTATTCATTGCAGCGGAGTTTTACTTCAGTCCCTACTTAACTCAAACTCATTCCCCTAAATGCATAGACAAATCCTAATTCTTTGCAGCTCCTCATTTCAAAACCACTTGGGAAGTGTCCAGAAGTTTAAGAGCTAAGGTGATTTGAAATTAAGTTTTAAAATTAAAAAGATGAAGAAGAAGAAGAAAGCAGAAGAAACTGAGGCACAGGGAAGTTGAGTGACTTATCTAAGATCACCCAGCTATCACATTATGAGAACCAGAATTCAAGCCAAACTGCTTGGCTTCACATTTTGTACTTTTAACTGCATCAAATCTTACCACCAATATGTTAAAAGCAATGCTACTAGAATGGCAAATAATTACATTTTCCTATTATTCTCTTAAAACATTTGAAAAATGAATTTACAACATTAAGACAATAGCATATTTTACAGTCTGATTTTAAAACAGGAGGATTTTCACCAAGAAGCTGTTAAAAATCAACCACCAATAACCCAAACTCATAAATAAACAAGATTATTAACCAGGTAAATATTGGTAAATGAAAAAATATAAGCACTTTTCAAAATTTGAATAATATCCTTTCAAACTTATTAAAATAAACATGATAATGATCAAAAGGACAGGCGGTATACTGAGATGGAGTTGTTTCCACCACACATATGTCTTAAAACTCCTTTGAAGTAAGATTTTTCTGTGTAGTTTCAGCCAAAAGGTGATTTCTTGGAATGTTCAAGTTAATTTATTTCAGCTGTCCTAAACTCGAAGGTGAAAAAAATATGCCTTTTATTCAGTAAAAGTTTCATGATTTTTGTCCTTATAAACTTGAATCAAAGGGGAAAAAAACAAAGTTCTATTTAGCAGGGCCGATTGAGCTGCATTTCCAAAAAGTTTACTGTTCTGTAAATTGAAAACATAAACAGTGATATTCAGGCCCCTAACCCCCTCTCTGACAGCTGTCTGTTCTCTCTAAGAGTTTTGTTTCTTTTTTGTTAGTTTATTTTGTTCATTAGATTCCACATGAGTGAAATCATATGGTATTTCTCTCTTCCTGACTGGCTTATTTGACTTAACATAATGACCTCCATCCATGCTGTCACAAAAGGTAAGATTTTCCTTCTTTTTTACAACCACATAGTACCACAGCTTTTTTATCTACTCATCTATTGAGGCTTTTTCCAGATCTTGGCTATTGTAAATAATGCTGCCATAAACATGGACGCATATATTTTTTTGAATTAGTCTTTCGGGTTTCTTAGGATATATTCCCAGAAGTGGGATCACTGGGTTAAAAGATCCATTTTTAATTTTTTGAGGAACTCCCATACTGTTTTCCACAGTGGCTGTACCAGTCTGCATTCCCACCAAGAGTGCATAAAGGTTCCCTTTTCTCCACATCCTCACCAGCACTTGTTGTGTGCTGATTTATTGACAAAGAAACATATACATACACCGACACACATAACCATGTGGTAACAGCCAGAGGGAAAGGGGTAGGTGGAGGTGGGCAAGTAGGGGGAAATGGGGAGCAAAAGAGACTTTGCTTGGGGTGCTGTTTTATTAGTTGTACACTTGAAGCCTGTATGGTTTTGTGAACCAATGTCACCCCAATAAATTCAGTAAAAAACAAACAACACAAAAACCCAGAAAGTAAAAATAAACCAAACCCAGATGAATATAAAATGCTAGTAAATAAATAACTAAAATAAATAGTCACATAATAAGGATCATGTAGTTTTTGTATTTATGTTTGAAAGGTGATTGGAAAAATACATTAGTGAGTCTTGTCAAAAATCTAATGATTGATTTTCTCAGGTCAAGTTCCACCCGTCTACCCTGTAGTTCATAGATCTTTGAGGGGAGATGGGTACCTGCACTGAAATCTGGTTTGCTGCCCCTAGTGTTGTAAACCATCTTCTATAATAACCCTTTTCTTGCCCTGTGTGGTGTAGCTCAGTGGATTGAGCACATGTTGATGAAATTGCTGGTTCAATTCTCAGCCAGGACATATAACCAGGTTGCAAGCCAGGTCTCCAGCCAGGTCCCCAGCTGGAGGCAGGTGAAAGGCAACCATACATTGATGTTTCTCCCCGTCTCTTCCTCCCTCCCTGCCCTTCTCTCTAAAAATAATGAATGAAATCTTTAAACAATAAATGTTTTTAAAAATTCAATAAAAATCATTAAAAAATAACCCTTTTTTACCTATTCTCCATTTGGAGCGTTTAAGAGATATAATAAGTGAATGTGCTTTATAAGAGCTAAAAAGCAGTTGGAATATAGGTAAAAAGCCTGGATTTCCAATAGCTATATCTGCTTTCAAATCATGGACCCAATATTACCATGTGATTGTAGGTAAACTGTATATCCTCTTTGAAGCCTCAGTTTCCTCTTCTGTAAAATGGAGGTTTGAAAAATCCCTGCATCAAAGTTCCTGAAAAAAGTAAATTGCAGATTTTGGGGGAGCCTGTGATGTATATGACAAATACAAAACAGGGTGAGATTTTTCTCTCCGGTGAAAGAGAGAAGACCCCCTGGCTTCCACTGCATTTTCCAATGGCACCTTTACGGGAAAAGTCACTCCCTTGGTGTCACAGTCTGCAAGCAGTTTCAGAAGGCAGGATATAAAACCTCCCAGGGGGAGCCCTAATGTGCGAGGCTAAGGAGGACTGAAGGAAACTAGCTGCCCTGAGTACCACGCAGCCATAAGAAAAGATGGATGAAATACTGCCCTTTGTGACAACAGGGAGGGGCCCTGAGAGCATCATGCTAAGTGAAATAAGTGAGTCAGAAAAGTCTATGATTTCACTTGTATGTGGAATATAAAACTGAATCTCACAGACACAGACAACAGAAGTACAGTGGATACCAGAGGGGAGGGGTGAGGAGTAGCAAAGGGTAAACGGGGACAAATATATGGTGATGGAAGATGATCTGGCTTTGGGTGGTAGGCATACAATACTACATACAGACCATATAGCATAGAAATGTGCACCTGCAACATGTAATTTAATTAACCAATATCATCCCAATATATTGTTTTTAAATTATTTAAAAATATTAAACTAAAGAGAAGAATAACTTCCTTTAAACCTGTCCTTAAATCAGCACAAAAGATGTGACTCAGCATTAAGGAGAACGGAAGAGAAGAATGGGGCTAACAACTCCTAACAAAAGAACAAGGGCCATTTTAGTCCTCAATGTGTTCATGGTCTGGACAAAGTCCAGCAGCAGCAACAATTGCATGTTACAGACACTTGGTAATTATTGTGAGTTCCACATTCCATCAACTGTTTTAGCATACTTCTTTGGTATGTGGCATGAACTGTCATGATTTTGACATATTTCTCATTTTCCTACTAAAACAAGAGTGTTTTTAAGGCAGGAACCCATTTTTCTTCTTGAAGACTGTACCAGTATTTGTTAATGGCCCTGAACGCTAGAGGAAAAGGCCCGTCTATCTCTTCGTTCCAACCTGCAAGGGTCAGGAATCTTCATCCTGAAGTTCCACATATAGATACTGGCTTCGAGTTCCAAACAAAGCCAGCCTCTGATGCATGAAGTAGAAATCAATGTAACACGTAACTTCTACTGTTTTCCAGGGAATGATACTGGGTCCCGAATTCTCTTCTAAGTCCTATATTAAGAAGTTTGGCAGACTCTAGTATCTCTGCTGTGATACTTACTCAATTCATAAGAACTCACCTAAAACATTTAAAATTAAGCTAATAAGTATCATTGCATCATCCCACTTTAATTTAGAGTGTATTTTTATATGTACTTGATAAGAGAGTGAATCCATTATTTTGTTTTGCATATTGAGAACATTCACATTTTTAATTTCTGTATTTTTTCCCCCTCAGAGAAACAAACATTTCTTTACTTGGGAAATCTTGAAAATAGTCTAGCTTAAGAAAAAAATATTAAAAGGCTTTTTATGCAGTTCATAGCACTGGGGAGAGAGATATTTCTGCATATCTTAGTTTTGATAAGGTCTAAGCACTGTAATATTCAAAAGTTTAGAAAATAGTCAATGGAAGTACAATAAATTAGTGTTTATGACCAGGCAGCTTTCCTCTTTTGAGGACTTGTGTCAATTTTTCTTCTGCTGAATTCTTTGAATTTTAGATTTCTCCACCTTGCTTGTGTATCCCTGCGCTGTCTCCAAAATACACACTTTAATTGCAGAATATGGTATTTTACTCACTTGAATGTCTAATTAGTTTTGTTAAATGAGGACCAAGGAATCTACAGAATGTTGGATACTAAAATTTCCTTTCTACATCCAATACCCACCTGGTATCAAGTATGTACAGAGCTGTGACCAACCAAGGAATATTTTTTTCCTACATTTAAAGTCTTAGGTATGAAAGCATTTCTTACTTGACTAAGAATACGGCCACACTTTCTTCCTATTTTTTCCACCAAATCAAAAATTGGAAAATTCCATGTATTTAGCTGCTCCATAACTGAATCCAAGTTATCCATGACAAGAGGTTCTGGGGCTAGAATTGGTTTGTCCTAGAATAAAGATAATAATATTTCAACAACATACAGTTTTTCTACAAAGCAATTCAAGCTGGCAAACAACTGAGTTTACTTGGAATAAATGACTTAAAACTTCAGGGTGAATGGATAATCTTTAATAAAAAATTAAGAAGAACAAGACCTTGTTCCTAAAGTAAGGAGAAAAGGTCCAGATGCTGTTTCAGATCATGAATTTTAGACTGTGAGGAGCCTGCTTTTGCTGGTTCATACATGCTATTGCAAAGAAAAATAAAGTTTCTTCCAAAAGTTTACATAACTGCTTTTGAGTTTTCTTTGGCTTCCTAAATAAATATTCAAGTGCTTCATAAGATTTTAAAATTATATGTAAATTTATTTCTTAATTTTCTGGGATGAGCATTCCTGGCTTATACTGGACCCTTGAAAAAAAAAAGTACTCTTGAATGAGGAGAGGGAATTAATCATTCTTAGTTTACTTGCTCACATTTGCATTACTGCTTCAAAATTAGCATTAATTATGTGGTATGACAATGGCTACATTTTTCAGGGGTTTTAATTTAATTTGTGTGATGTACAGTTTTCAAAGAAACATGGACTGTTTAAATATATAGGCATTTTATAATTGATCCAAAATGACGACAATCTTAAAAGTATGTTTACCAAAAAAAATTTAAAAAATTAAAAAAAAAGAAAAATGAGGATAAGAAAATATAAATTATTTTATCTGAAAAGCTCTTTGATTTAAAAGTATAAACCATAAAGATCACTGGTTCCATTCCCAGCAAGGGCACATAACCAGGTTGCAAGCCACGTCTCCAGCCAGGTCTGTAGCTGGAAGCAGGTGAAAGGCAACCATACATGGATGCTTCTCTCCCTTTCTTCCTCCCTCCCTACCCTTCTTTCTGAAAACAATAAATCTTAAAAAAATAAAAATTAAAATTAAAAAAGTATAAATTGTAAATCAGGTTAAAGCAATAATACTAGTTGCTGCCTCCCAGAATTAATTTGATTCAAATATTCTTTTATCCTCTTTAACTGGATTGTTTTAAACACACAAAATAAGTTATTATTAAATGACATTTCAATGGGTAGCAAGTGTTGATGTAAACCTGATTTAATTTAATTTAAAAGAAAAGAAAAAAAAAAACACTCACTTACAGCTCAATTTCTAAACCAAGATGATGCTAGGAAAAGAAAGAACTTTCCCCCTCTCAAAGCAGCAGATGCCGAGACAAGTAATACATTTCACTTTGTTGATTGATTCATATTTATAAAATGTTATTTTACTGATTGAAACTATTCATTTTTCCTATGCACATTTCTACTTTTAGATTGCTTTAGGAAATATCTATAATCATTTGTGGAGATGAATAGCAATACTTTTATTCACTAAGAAAAAGAATTATTAAAATACCATAAGAATAATTAACATATCACATGAGAAATTACATTCAGAGCTATAATGTATGTAAAACCCCAGTGAGATATATCTGTACATCTAATGCTTCTGGGACATATTTGTAAGTCAATCTCTGTAATGGGAACTGATTTCTCAAGTAAACAAATGACATAAGTGGTACGGGGCTACCAAAAACATCATGGTTTCAGGCGTGTACGTGCTGCAAGCTGACGCCTTCCTCTGTGGCTCCCTTGGGCTCTCGGCCTCATCTTCATTCTGCACAATGTCACTGCTATCGCTGTTGTTATTGGTTTCATAATCAGAGGTAACTTGAGCAGTGTCATCTGAAATTGAAAGAGAACATCTTGTTATAAAACTTGCGACCAAAACGGGTCCCATTTAAGTGAATATACCCAAAATGCATATGGTAAATACAGTGTTCAGGTAGCTATTGCTTTCATGAGCTTTTACACACCAAGAATACAGGATCATAGGATGGAAGAAGGCATACATTTTCTTTTTAAAGATTTTATTTCATTATTTTTAGAAAGAGGGGAAGGGAGAGAGGCAGAGAGGGAGAGAAACATCAATGTATGGTTGCCTTTCACCTGCCTCCAGCCACAGACCTGACTGGAGACCTGGTTTGCAACCTGGTCATGTGCCCTGGCTGGGGAATCGAACCTGCGACCTTTGGGTTTGCAGGCTGGCGCCTTGTCCACTGTGCTACCAGCCAGGGCCTGGCATACATTTTTTACAACAATCCTGTTTGGTAGGCTTTATAGAATTCCCAATCTACAGATGAAGGAACTGAGGCACAGAAATAAAAAATCTTGCAGGTAAGCTGAATCTGGATATAAAGCTGACTTAGAAGTTTGTGTTCTTATCCTCCCCATAATACTGCCTCAAGGAACAGCTATGTTTTACACAAGTTTCAGTGACCTAAGCAGGGTCATTTCTCAGGGTCTATGATGCAGATCTCCAGACCTGCTGTACAACGGATGACCCTCTAATATCTAAGATAAAATAACATTTCCATATAGTTTCAAGTATTACATAAAAAATCTTCCTTTTTAAAAATATATATTTTGGGTACAGATAAATGGAAACATTTTGGACAGCTTTGCACCAAAATTGTACCCATGATTAGGTAGTGGTATTAGGGATGATTTTGATCTCTTTGCTTGTCTTCTAAAATCTCTCATCTAAAAAATCAGGAGCACACGTTATCTTTCAGGTCAGAAAAAAGAAAATAAAGCTGTTTACATTTTGAGGAACGGAATTCAAATAAGGAATTACCCGTTCTGCCTGGTGTCCCAATGGCTGTGCTGCTTCTCTCCAGGGGCCCATCAGCAGGGTTGGCTTGGGTGTATGGTCTGCCACAGCTGAAATATTGCAACAGCTGTGAGTACTTCCTCTTTTTGAAAAGTCAAAGGCATACGCTATCTATGTGCACATTAAGAGAGGTAACAATAATCAGATATTTCTACCTTCTACTTGCTTGAGGTATAAACTCATCTTGTTTCATAAAGGAATGATGATATGCTGTATTCTGTTTCCTTTCTTGTGGGAACATGAGCAACACAAAGGACCAGAAGCTTCATTTCACTGTCATCCTTCTTGGTAGTCTAGACCATACTGGAGGTGAAACTACCAGCCAAATGTTGTTACATTATTCAGAGAATCTTGGGATAGTCTGCTACCTACTGATTGTAGTGATTTTGGATGTGCCAATGTGTTTTTGGTCAAAAATATTTCCCCCAATGGAGTCCCTTTGTGTCTATGTAAAAACCTCATTATTAGATTTATTTCTATGGCTTATGACATTTTATGTCCAAAGGGCCCTTCAAGAAAAGACCATATGAGTGAAAATAGCATAATCGTATATGAATCTTATTTTTTTCTTTAAATTTTTTTCACATTGATAAGTTACCTGTTAAGCCCCTAAGGAAATGAACAAAGAAAAAGTACATTTTGATGAAGGTTAAATGTAAAATGACTGCACGGAATACTAAAAGAGAAAAACAGGGCAAGTGGCTACATTGTGGGGAACTGAGGAAAAAGAAGGTACCCAAGAGGTAATACCTTATAACAGAGGAGCCTAGAGGGTGTAGAATACTTTGGCTTTCTCCACAGATTTGACCATATTATAAATTCAAAAATAACCCTACAACTGGCCTGGCAAGATCCCCCTCTTACTTATCTTGTTTAGAGACTTCGTGGTTAGATTTTAATTCTGCATTTTACTTTTGGGATCCTTCCTTCTGCCTAATATTATAAAGGGTCTCTGACCGTTGGTTGGTTTATTTAACCACAGATTACTCACTCTAAAAGGGAAAAGAGCAATGCTTTATAATCTAATTAATATCTCATCACTTTTCTTTCTCTGAATTGTGCTTGTATGGGTAGTAGAGATAAGCACTTTCTAGTTAGAGATTATTTTCACTCAAGTCAATTTATTTTTCAAGACCTGAAGGCAAGTGAAAACGCATCACACACAAACTATTCCTAGTTAAAATCTCATCAGTTTGATTTAGGGAATCCAAAGAAAAAATGACAGTAGAAAAAAGAAAGTAGATGCCAATGATGTGCTTACATTCTTGAATAAAACTCAGCAGAAGCATTGTTTATTAGTTTTAAGATTTTTCATTGCAAGATAATACTTAAAAGGAACATTTAAATTAGTAGTTCAAACATACTACCTCTTATGCCAAAAAAACAGCTTGTTGCATACACATTACAGCAGCCAAGAGACTGGGATTCAACGCCAAACCCTCCGAGTTCAGCAGGGGAAACCACAATAATTAGTCGTGTGTTTCTGGAGCTCTCTGTGCCTACATGGGTGGCTGCCTTGAAGGCAACAATAAAACATGGTTTGAATTATAGATTTATAAGGCCCCAACAAATAAAATACACACTACTGGATGTATAAACATTACTGAACAAGTAGGCAGTGAAACTGCCTTGTTTTTCTCCAAAATTATTTTTTATAAAAATCCCATTACATTCTTCCCGATAAAAATACAAAAATTAGACTGTGATGATAAAAGCTATGTGAGCAGATCTTTTCTGACCATCTCTCTCCTTTCTTTAGATTTAGATCACACAGGCCTGGACCCACAGTGGGGTGGTCTCCTTAGAAACACTGGCCAGTCCCTGATGCTGATCCCCTACTGGGCTTCACTTTGGCTAAGAATGCACACCCCCAAAATGTCTCTTAAGGGAGTTCCAGCAAACACTAGTTCCATGGGCAGTTGTTGGGTGTTAACCTAAAGAAATTGGTTCTCTGCTCAAATAAACTCAGAGGGTGCTAGAAGAAACAAAAATCAAGTGTGTTTTGCAGGACTTCTCAGAGCTTTTAACAAAGTTACACATGTTGTGAATCACTAAGTGGGAAATAGGATATGCATGTCTGTTTTACCACAGATCATGTTTCTCTTTTTTGGTAGGGTAGAAAAGATAAGATTAATATTCTGCAGAAATTATCTTATTAAAAAGTGTCATGGAGAGGGCAGAAGAATAGCTTTTTACTGGCCATGATCAAAACAGCAAAACTGATTTTTCCTTTTACAAGTATTTGTAAAGAGAAAGTAAATTAAAAATATATATTAACAAATTCATGTAATAATTTAAAAAGAAAGGATCTGGAAATGAAATTTGTGAAGTTCAACACTGAAAACATTAATTAAACCTGAGTCCATGACATAACATGTGGTATTAGAAGACCAATACGTAACTAATTTTTTCAAATGGCTATCCTCATTAACCTTAGAAAATAAGTAGCATTTTATCCAAGGCACTCCCATGATTTCTTTAAATGCATTCAACTCTTTTCTACTTAAACAAATATTGCAATGCTTTAAGATCAATTGTTTAAGATGAAGCTATTAGTGAAGAACAACCCTCTGTTAATCAGTAAGAAGAGATATTTCTTTCTTAGTGACAATGGAGGCAAAATAATGACTCTTGCCCTTTTTCTCTAATCTTCTATGGAAAGATAACACTTCATAATTCTCTTTGAACATGATAGATTAGTTCATGCTTATTTGCATCCTGAGACCCATTTAAGTTCAACCATAAAATGCCTTGTGTTATTTGCACATTTTTAAAGTGTTAAAATGGGAATGGCAAACTTACAGTAAAGTGTCTTTAAATATCAATATGAAATCTTTCCTGGAGAACAAGCAAAAATATATTCCAACAAAATATCAAATTATATTAAATTACTTGATATGATTTTTAAAAATATATGTTTTATGTATTTTCCATTGGTAAGCAGACAAAATATACAACTAAGTATTTATGCTCTCTCCAAAGATGAGCTGTATGGCCCATAGAGACACAAAACTTTCTATTAACAGAAAATCAGTGAAAAATTAAGTTTCTATTATACCCTATTAACATAAACTACATTATTCTCTACTTTGTTGTCAGCTCCTCTGGCAAACACATACATAGCTATGTGGACTGCTGGTGAGTGTTTGTCAGCAGAGAAATAGTATTAATTTTATTATTAAACTCCAGTGAATAATAACGTAACAATCCTTACCTGCTACATATAACAGGTGGAGTCGGTATCTGAGGAGACAGGTCAGGGGCACTCTGGGTGTAAGTTAAGGCCCTGTGAGAACTTAGGCCTTGTTTGGCAGTTGTGTCTGCAGATTCTGGAAACTGAACTGTAGAAATTTTGCTGACCGGACTGCTGGCTGGAGTCCCTTGGAGCGGTGAGGAACAGGGTGATGAAAGGGGCGAAATTTTAGTGAGGGTACCTGAGAAGCAAAGAGAGTCTTTATGTCACAATAAATATCACAGAAGTTCAAATTTGCAACTCTTAAACCTGACCATGGACTCCTTTTTAACTTAATAAGGACCATGTAAGTACCGCAGGAGATGGGGTACTCCACAGCCACCTTTGGAGATGGGATGTATGGACCATGGGGTGTCTCCACCGCATGAAATGCGAGGAATGAACCATCCTGAATGTAATAGGTGGCAGTGTCAGCAAATCCAGTGACAGCTTTCATGCTCTGGAGTAACAACTTCAGAGTGGGACATTAGTTTTGTTTTTTTTCTTCTTAATCTAACATAGGATGATAATGGTTAAATTTTTCCCTTAGGTTGGCCTTCTTCTTAAGTTGTGAAGTTTTTAGTGGCAAGAAGACCAGGTACTGTTTTAATTATTAACGTATCTGGAGCAGAGTTTGGCAGTGCTGAAAATATGTAAACTAGGAAGATACTTTTTTTTGAGAGGCAGTTAACTTTATCAACCATCAGTGTTTTTCAGTGAAATGACTCTTTTGGGTGTGAAACGTACTTTGATCAGAGTAATTTCCAAAGAAAACATTAAAAAAAGTAACACGAGACCTTTCGGGTCCAACAATAGGCTTCACGCTTACATTGGAAGTGTGGATATTTGTGTTTACTCTGAATTGTGGAAATTTTGCAGAACACCGAATTAGATTTCCAAGTGCTCATCTTGGAGTTCAGGGGTGGGACAATGTCTTTTACATTTCCTCTCTCCCAAACATACAGAAAGCAGCCTACCCTTCAAATGGAAGAAAACAGACAAGTAGCTTCTGAACAAACTACCTGCTTACTGATTTTCATGATTTTATGACTGAACTATCTACAGTAAAGCAAAGGAAATGAAATCAGAGTTGTTCTCTACTTTTCACCACTCCGGGGAAACGTACAGCCAGCCACTCACATCCTCAAATAGCTCGTAGTATTTGTGGTGAATTGGCATCTGGCTGAGTTTGCCTCCAATGGCCATTCCTCCCCAAAGTTTTCTTTGTCACACCCAAATGTTTCCTCGTCTACTAAATGGAATCTGAACCCTGCAGAAGAGCATTTGTAATTTTAAGTTATTTGTTGTTATTTCTTGTAGTTCCTGCTTTTTAAAAAGAGGAGAAATCATACTCATCCTTGGATTCAGTGTGGAGGTCAGCCATCCCTCCTAGTCTTTTTCTAAATATTTCTGTCATTGATTCCTGATCAACAGACTAATCTTCTGCCTTTATAGCCATCTAGAACCACTGAGAGCCAGTGAGGTTAAACAACCTACCCAAGGTCATGGTGCTAGTAATCAGGAGAACAGGGGGTGGGGTCAGCTGCTCCTGTAAAATGTGGTTGATCAACCCAGACATTTGACAGATACTATCCGCAGAGGAGAAAAATCCAGTACCTACCAGGCAGCATTTGTATTACTCTGTACAGTGATATCCCTTATGGTTTTAATTTTGATTTCTAGTTCTATCAAAAGGGCATAGCTATTTTACCAATGATACTAACAAACCTTTACATCACATAGTCTCTTTAAGTCAAAAGAAAATTAACTTCACTAAATATTTATCTGAGGCTCCTGACCAAACTTGTTGGGTGCAGCACATGCATTACAGGTACCCTGTAAAATATTAACAGTTACACATTTTTTAAAGAAGCGACTTATCTGGAAGCCCTAGAATAGATTTAGTTTTAATATTATCTCTAATGTTTGATTTTATAACATATTACAATCTATTACAATTAGATTTGCTTATAATTTTATAACATAAACGTATCAGATATCTGAAAAAAGCAGTATAACCATTAAGGAGCTAGATGGGGGTATGACGTGGTATAAAAGTTTCCAAAGTATTTGCACAAAATATCTCAATGATTTTGTTCATTCAGCAAATACTGATTGTGTGCCCTGTTCCAGGGGCTAAGAAGGCAGTAGGAAACAACAAAAAATAAGTCCCTATTCCCATGGAGCTTCCACTCTTTTGGGGGAAGACAGAAATTAAAAAAAGAAGGAAAGTACATAGGAAAAGAGAAGGAGGAAGGAGAGGAGAGGGGAGGAAAAAAGAAAAAAGTTTGATAGAAAAAAGGAGGACATCCAGGTAGAAAAAGAAATGACAGCCAGTTTTAAGTGACAGAAAGAAAAGTAATGTGGAGGGTAGAGGACACAGAAGGGCAGAAATGCTCTCAGTGTAAGGAGCAGAGACCTGCTATAATAAGACATTGAGATAAGTATTGGGGAAAGTGCCTCTGAGAAAGGGGGATCCATCAGAGAATGAGTCAGAAGGTTGATGTGACTTCAGCCAGGCAAGGAGGAAGAAGAGGGTCAGATGTTTTCAGACAGGTGGCTCATAGCTGTTGGTCAAGACAATGATTTGTTGTATCTTTAAAAAAAGGGACTCCTGATAAGCATTGCTTTAGGCATTTGCTTAATTATTTTGACAAGCAATTGTGAATTTTCTAACATGTGTCTACCAATTTTTTTAAACAAAACCTGTGGAAACATTACACATTTATCATTTCTGAAGGCCATTTAGGAGAAGAGTGATCTCTTTTCCTTGCTAATTTTCAGATGTCAGCTGATGTTCACAGAAAAATGAAATTCTTTCTTACACTTGACAATTAGAGTTCTTAGAACTCATGGATTAACTAAACTTAAATGAATACGCAGACTTTAAGACTCCCAATTTACTGCCTGGGATGAAATTTCAAATAAACACTGAAACAGAAGAAGCACTCTACTTCGGAGGTATGTGTGTCTACATATTTTGAACACTTCTAACAAGCAAGAGTCTTGGTAACCACCATAAAAAGCAGGGATATTTTTATTCTGTAGGTGAGAAGATAATCATAAACATACAAACTATTTGTCCAAAACCAAGTTACTATTTCTCACAGTGTACATTATCATAGTTTATTTAAAGTTTTAAAAACAGAAAGAGAATGTCATAGGAAATGGGCATATGTTTACATATTATTCTCCAAATAGATAGAGAAATACAACAGCAGATAATAACTAAATAGTCTTTTTTAGAAAGGGCAGGCTACAAACAAAATTGTTTCAGACAGAGCAGCAGGATGCTCCAAGGAAATGGGAAAAAGACCCTTCTTTCAAGTTTTCAGTAACAGATGGTTTTCCAAGGTAGTTTAAGTGTAATCCCCGCTAACGTTAAGGAACTTTAGGACATTTGAATTCTCATTCAACTTGATGTTGCACGCACACTCAATTACACACACACATGGGTGAAGGGATGCAGATAAATATGCATTCTCTCAAATGTGTTTATCTTCATTTTATACTTGAGTAATTTTAAGATCCTCCAGAACTTAGCTCATGAAATATAATTTGTTGAGTAACTGAAATTTCTCTAATATAAAATATGGAAAGCATTTAAAAGTAAAAAAAAAATAATTAAAATATAACTTGAAAAAATTCTTAAATGCCAAGTCCTTTGAGTAATTCAATCTTTAATTTCTTGCTCCCAAGGGCATGAAAAAATGTGTGTCAAGATACAAGGAACTTTGGGCAATCAAAGGGAAATGATAAATAATACTGGAAGGAGGAAATTATTTAAGTGAGTCCATCTGTTTTGTGCTGTAAAATTCTCTCAGCTTAATTTTAATTGAACAAGAAAGGAACCAGCCTGTCTGATAAATACAGGCCTCTTTTCCATGTCCATTAGCAAATGTGTCTTGAGTACAGAGAATGCAAAAAATGAAAAAACCCATCAAGTTCTCTCTCATTTCAAATTTTTTTTATAGGGAAAATCTCTAATCTTTATAATATAGTTATAAAAATCTTGGCCCTTGCTGGTGGCCTGTGTGTGAACCCAAAGGTCACTGGTTCAATTCCCCAGCCAGGACACATAACCAGGTTGCAAGCCAGGTCTCTAGTCAGGTCCTATAGCTGAAGGCAGGTGAAAGGCAACCATACATTGATGTCTCTCTCCCTCTTTGCCTCTCTCTCTCCCCCATCTCTAAAAATAATAAATAAAATCTTTAAAAATAATAAAATTTAATAATGAAAAAATCTTGTAAGAATTTTAAGAATCCAAGGAGCCGCTACTACAAATTCAGTGAGTATGAAATTAGAGGAATCTTCAAAGCTTATCAATTACGTTGCAGTGCCTCACAAATGGGAAAGCAAGATTGAAAATGCAATTACATTTAAATTTCCTATTTTATGCTTTAATCATAAGACTCATGATGTGATTTCATTCATTTATTTTATATTAGTAACTGCATAATAATTGGTTGTGTTTCAACTATTTAAATTAATGCTTACTGATCAAGCTAGAGGACACACTATTGCATTGATTTGTGCAAAGAAGAGATGTCATTAGCCCCCTCTGAAAACAGGTCATTTATTTTTTCAGTGGTTCTATTCTCTACGTTTTGCTTGCAACCTACTACCTGTTTTGCCTATTGGTTGGTACTTTTCCCCTCAGGCTCTATTCACACTTTGATTCCATTTCCTTATATTCTTTACCCCATAAAAGGACTTTACCATGTTCCTTTCCACATAGTTTATTGAAAACCACCTGGCTTCGAAGATAGTTAGATCAAATATAACACACTTAGTTAGCTTAACCAGCCCAATGCCACCATTAAATGGAAACAAGGGTTTCAAAACACAAAGGTCCATCTGATCAGGGAGAACTGTAATTGAATTTCAGGTCTCTGATTCTTGATAGATATTTTTTCCCTCTTGGCAGACTTTCAGGGATTTGTTTAGTTGAATTAAGCATACTTAGCATATGGGCTACTTTATAAACATTTAGCTCTACCATGACAGCAATCTGAAGATGTCACAGTGCAATATGGTCTCCAAAATAATCACGATGGAGATAGATTAGGCACTTTATTCCAAGACTAGAGAGAGGTGTTGCCAAGGCTGTGACTCTAGTTTCTACTATCTGCTTTTGTAGTGTTTGATGTGGACATTCTTTTCCTTTGACATGTTGTACTTTCTTATTGAGTGCAGTCATATGAATCGGGAAGAACACAGGAAGATGAGGCTGTTCCTCATGTCTGTTCACTCATTTGTTTTCTTATTTCCAGTGAACTCATTAACCATAATTTTTAGCCTCCTTTTCTTTCTTTTTATTGAGTTATAATTGACATATAACAATATATTAGTTTTGGGTATACAAAATAATGACTCAATATTTGTACGCCCATTCTAGTATAGGTGTAGCTGAAGCAAGCACACTTTTCAGCTTCTTCAGTTTATCATGTTGGGTTTTGTTACAATTTATTAACTAAAAGAGAATGAGGGTCAGAAAATTAAATCTTTCCATTATCTTGTACTCTGCCAAGGACGGCACCAAAAATTCTTAATTTTAAATTATCTCAATTTGGTGTCCTCAATTTTTTCTTGTATAAAGTCATTAGGATAAAAGAAAGAATTTACCACAAATTGTGTGTGCTTGGATAAGTTACTTAACATTTCTGTGCCTCATTTTCCTAATCTGAATCCATTTCTTGAGCTACACAGGAAAATAGAACATTAAATTCATATTTTATCCTTTGAGTAACATATTATTATTGTCCAACATTTTAATTCTTTAATCTTGAAAAATTCCCACAGATCTGTAAGTACTATTATTTATGCAAATAATGTTTGATAGAATCATGGTTTTCAAATTTATTTATTCACCATTTTTATTGCATCTTAGACTTTCTTGCTGTTACTTTTCCTTCTAGAATACATCTATCATAAATTTCTTTACTTAAGATTTGGTAGTAAAGCTTTGACTTATCTAAAAAGTCTTTAGTTCACTCCTATTCTTGTGGGATAGATTTGACAGACACACAGTTTTAGGTGGATTACTATATTCTCTCACAACTTTGAATAAATATTCTACTGTATTTTGATGTCTTTAATTTCTAGTTCTACTCTCAGACTGAACACTTTTCCTGGAAAAGTTATTTGCCTTTACTTGGCTGTATTTGGTATTTAGATTTATCATTTTGTGTCTATGTATTAACTTTTTTTTACTTCACTTTTCCTCAGAGTTTACGTCCCCTACCCTCTATAACAACTATGATTATGTAATTAGACTTTCTAACTCCTTTTCTAATAGTTCTTTTAAAATCTCTTGCATTTTCCATTTTCTCTTCTATTGAGTAATCTTTTTTGCATTTTTTGCCTGTTAACTAACTTTCCCTATTATATCACTTAACCTATCGTATTTCCTTGATTATATTTTTAAAAGTTATATTTAGCAGTCTGCATTTATATATTCTCTCATTGCTGCTATTTTGAATAAACTTGTACTTTTATATAAATATAAAATTAAATATTTTAGTACATAAATTTAGTATACAAATATCTCTGAGATATTTGTAGTTATTTTTTCTCTAACACATGTTTCTTATGTGCTTTGTGATCTTGGTTGTATCTAATGCTATAGTTACATAGCCCCCAACTGGTGATGTTTTCCTTCAAAAGTCATTTGCACATATTTTTGTAGGGTGTCAAAGGGTACTCTTGGCCTGTGACCACTTTAGTTTCCCTTTAAAAGTCTCAAATTTAATGTGGAAGGCTCAAATTCAGTTCCTTCACCTTGCTGGAGTGCCACACAAGTCTCCAAATCATTGAGCTTATCTGTATTGGCCCTCACGGCCACCGAATTTTAATAGTTACCCATCTTGGCCTGTTCCTGGCCCTGATGAAAGCCCAATTCTATTTCTGAGGCCATTAATGACTTCTAAGTTATAAATTTTAATGAACATTTTCAAAGAGCAGAGAGGACCAGATTATTCTCTGGAAAACCAAATTACCTTTAATGGTTTCCCTCAGTGACACAATTCCAATAAAAGTGTACTTCTTGGAGAAAGTGTCTTCCTACACTAAACAGTGGAGATTTGAGCAAAGTTGGTGCTTAAATGGTTTTCAGAAATAGTCACCAATATAAGTAGGTGATTAAAAGGAAAAGAAATTACTATTTTTTTCTTCCAGATATAAAAACAGATAAATGATTCATTAATTTGCAGCTCTTAAAGTTAAAAATATTTTTTATGGTGGTCTTTTGAAATATAGTGGAACATAAGTGCTATTTCTCTAGCCCTCACAGAACCACTGCCATTTTGATGACTTCTGCTTCCGGCTATGATTCCGTGGTTTGTAGTAAATCTATGCTTCTTTGTGAACAAACAGAAATGCTGAGTTAAAGAAAAAAAAAGCTATCAAGGCAAGTCAGCTAATTTGGGGGACTAAGCTTCAAGATGCAACCTGGAAAGCATCATAGAAAATGAAAATTTAAGTAATTACTTACCAACGCCTTTTCGTCTTAGAAGAGTCAAACCAAATACACCAAAATGTATAGCATCCTCTGTATTTTATTTGAACAATGAAAACTTACTTCAATCAGTGACTGCAAACTCAGTAAGTGTGAACTCTTCTCCCAGGCAGTCACTTACCTGGTCGATTTGGCTTTTTAGCCTTTATGTAGTTGGCTGCGGAAATGGGATATGATGAAGTGAAGGATCTGCTTTTGGTGAGGGCCATCATCACTGGGTTATTCCATGAATCAGAACTAACAGCACTGTAAAGATAGAGCATAAATAAAATAAAATTATTCATCAATTATTAAAGCAGAACTTGCTCAAACTAATCATTTCCATAATAAACTTGCCAATCTAAATCATAGTCCAGGTTCAGTGACAGAACCACTTTGTCCAAATGACAAAATAGGTTATCAAAGCTCAATCTCTGCTGTGGGGATACAGATTCCACTCACCAAGCAAACTGGATTAACAAAGAAACAAGATAACTTCCTTATTAATCCAATTAATAGCAGTCAAAAACCTCATTCTACTTACAGAATTATATTTCTCACATATGTTCTAAAATTTTGGTGAATTAACTAGTTAACAATGTAAGAAAAATTACATTCATGGTGCTCTTTATTATTTATCCTTCTTGGTGTATCTAAATTAAAAAATTAATGTGAATACAATCAAAGATAATATTCTTTGCAATATTTCCTTATGAAGGAAAAGGTCAGTTTCAGGCATTTAGCCACAAGTTATTTTACTGGTGATAACATTGGCAAAAAAGGAATTATGATTCAAATCTCCTTATAAACACGTTAATGATGAACTTGCTGCTAAACACACTGATACTATTTACTAGGTGAAAGGTAATGGTCAGTAAGGCTTCATCTAGGAAATGCTTTCTGCACGATCTACTTGGCTTGTCTAGGTTGTGCTTGTAAATAAACCTGGGATTAATAGACCGATGGATGGTTGGGATATGGAATGTTACACAGAAATGTAATTAATGGGATACTCATTTTGGAGGTGCTCTCAGCCAAAATTTATCTGCATTCATTGCTTAAAACTGGGCATATTAAAATTAAAATGGAATCGACTGCAATTTGAGAAAGAAAATACTTTAGGGAGCTGTGTTGATAATCTTGGACTACTCCAAGGCACAACTGCTTGTTTTGCATTTTGCTAGCACCTGTGTGATTTCAAGCATTAGTAAATTTGGTACTGGGTAATATCTATAATTTGCCTGAGTAGAATTGACCCTCTGCCAATCTTTTATTAGCACTGTAAGCAGGATGTACCTGGACCCTCTGGATGGCTTATGTAAATGAACCCAAAATTGATGGAATTGTGGGGTCATGAATAGATGAAGATTGTCGTGTAAGTTATATAATTAATGATGATACTCTGGAGTTGTTCCATAACCAAAATGGCTTCAACTGTGCAAGCAACACATGCAGACATTGCTTAGCATTCTTCCTGTTAAATCCAAGCCAGAACATATGCTAATGGTTTATCTCATTCTCATTCAAGAGAGGGGAGAGGGAGAAACATCAATATAAGAGAGGAGCATCGATCTGCTGCCTCCTGTAGAAATGGACAGTGGTCTGTATTTCAGAGGAAAATCTTACCAATGACTAAAATTTCAAAATTTAGGCAATGTTCATGAAAAAGATTGGGTGACATCCTCCTGTGGTGGTGTTTAGGAATTTTACAAAACTCTAGGTAATAAGATGGAGTGGAATTACATTGATATGTGAAAGAAAAAAGATTTTTGAATTTGCCTCTGACTCTATTGATTTATTACACTATCCATGTGAATACAGAAGAAACCAATCAAACATCATTTAAATCATGATAGCAAGAAGAGCCAGCAGTCATTAAATTCTTATGGTTTAACAGGTTTCCTTCCATTCCTCTGCTATGCTCATAATGGCATTTTATCTCCATTCAAGGCCAAGAACAGGAAAAATTATTTCAAATACTGCCATCTTGTAGTTCAACAAAGACACAGTTAGTTTTCAGTCATTAGATCATTAATAAAACTGATGCAACTGTTTCAAAAACCTAAAATCATTATAGATAGTAAATATTCTCATAACTTAAATTCAAAGAAAGTATGCTTTGTTAAATTCAAAATAGAAAAGAACAAACATTTTAGCATCCTCTGAAAGCTAATCTTTCATAATGACGTCTTCTTTAAAATTCCTTCTAGATCTTAACATTGTCTTTCCTTTATAGTAATTCTGCCTTCGAAGTCACTTTATAATGTTGTAATTAATTGACTAACTAAAGCTTATTTATTTTTTACTAATGTATAATTGATATAAAATTATATTAGTTTCAGGTTTATTATATAACAATGTGATATTTGAATTATTGTGAAATTATTTATTGTATTATGAATATCTGAAATAATTGTGACAATAAATCTAGTTAACATCCATCAGCATGTGTAGTTACAATATTATTTTCTCATGAGGAGGGCTTTTAAGATTTACCCTTTTAGCAACTTTCAAATATGCAATACAGTATTGATAGCTATAGTCAACATACTGTGCATTGCATCCCCAGGATTTATTATTTTATAACTGGAAGCTTGTACTTTTTAACCCCTTTCACCTATTTTGCCCACCACACACTCCTGGCAACCACCAACCTGTTCTCTGTCTAAATAACGTTTAAATTACCAAGTTTTTTTAACTATATCTAGAGGCTGTTAGAATGATTTACTTTTTCATTTTTCATATAACATCAGGGTAGCCGAGCTGAGGGAAATCTCAGTCCTTCACAAATGTTACCTTTGATTTAAGGACCTCAATATGGATCTCAGTCTAGATACAATGTAGCCTCCCTTGTCTTTATTCAAGGCTCAACCCTTCCCATCAAAAGTCACATGAGCAGGCATCACCTCATGTCACCATCCCCTCTTATGCTTAAGACTGCACAACACGATGGAAGCCTAATTATCGGACGTTAATCTCTACACTGCTCTGCATTTAAACTATACATACGCTTTTGTCATTTTCAAAGTTGACCTCCAACCAACTGTAATTGGTTGAGTCCCCCTTCCCTTGCGATTTCTAATTCCTGTTTGGTAACCCCTCGAAGAGATGGGGAAGCCGCAGGAGCAGGGCCTGACCTGGGCGAAGGAGCTTCGAGCAGCTTCATGCTGGCGCTGCGGTCCCTCCGCACTGGGGCCGGCTCCAACGTGGGCAGGCCTGTGGCTGAGGTGGTGGTTGTCCAAGTCGATGAAACTCGTCTCAACAAACCGGGGGGCAAACTCCTTCTCAGGCGCTAGCAAGAAGGGGGTGTTCATTTTATTACCAAGCATATTTTCTATCGCTAACTTCTATGAAATACAATGGAAGAAAATGGCTTTTTTTTTTTTTTTTTGGCTTGGCAGTAAATTAATTAAACTATTGGTTGAAGAACATCTACCTAAAATGTGATAGTCACATATGTAATTAAAGACTGGTCAAAATGAAGAAATACCATAAGATAATACTTTGGGATATTCATTTTAATGATTACATAAATATGGGATTATTGGAATGAGAGTCAAATACCTTTGGGCTAATTTTATAGTTATATTTGTTCAACAGAATTCATATACCTATACACATATGTTGTATTGGTTATTATGAGCAGAAGTTTTTCCTTAAAAGTCACTTGTCTGGGGCATATATTAACTTATATCATCTTGCACAACAGTCTCTACACCAAAGTGTTTGCTGACTTAATTTTAACTTTTTTTTATTATTATTACTTTAAATAGACTTTATTTATTATTTCCAGAGAGAGGGGAAGGGAGAGAGGCAGAGAGGGAGAGAGACACCAATGTATGGTTGCCTTTCACCTGCCTCCAGCTACGAACCTGGCTGGAGACCTGGCTTGCAATCTGGTTATGTGCCCAGCCTGGGAATTGAACCAGCGAACTTTGGTTCGCAGGCTGGCACCTTATCCACTGAGCCACCAGCCAGGGCCCTTCTTGACTTATAAATAACAAGACATAAAAATTAAAGTGAAGGTTTCTACCACAACAGCAGCAACAGTTAGTACAGGTAGAATCTGAACCCATTTTATCTGTGGCCAGCTACTCCTGGAAGACCAATCATGTAAATATCATTTACAAAGATGCTGTCTGCTATTCCGAAGATGGTAAAAACTTCTGAGAAGTGAAGTATGTATCTCTGATATGAAACAGTTTTCAATACCTATTAAAGATCTAAATTTCCATCTTAGAAGGTAATTCTAGTAGCAAGAAGAAAGGTCAAGCACTGGAAATACCAGGATTATTGCCTGTAAATCCATTACTGGCTGCATATATGTATATATATTTAAATATTTTATTTATTATTTCCAAAGAGAGAGGGAGAGAGGCATAGAGGGAAAGAAACATCAATGTATGGTTGTTTTCACCTGCCTCCAGCCACGGACCTGGCTGGAGACCTGGCTTGCAACCTGGTTATGTGCCCTGGCTGGGGAACTGAACCAGCAATCTTTGAGTTCAGAGGCTGGTGCCTATCCACTGTGTTACTAGCCAGGGCTGCATATATATTTTGAGAGCCAAAGACATCAGTTAATCTCTCTCCACTTCCATTTCTTTGTGGCCACAGCATGCTCAGCCATACCCTTTCCTGAGAAGTAGGTGCTGGAAGGAACTACGTAATCATAATTAAATTGACAAAGTTGTGTGAAGAACACATTCCTGATGAAGAGACTTGCAATGGCAAGAGTTCCGAGGTTACTGACTGATCACTACCTCAACAGAATGGCTGTTTTTTCCCCAACAGATTACTGTGCAGGACATACCAGGACCACTTAAATTCTGGTTTTGTTTTTCAGTCTTTAATATGGCTCCTTTTCAACTAATGTGAAAAAAAAAAGTCTAAATGGAGTGCAGGATCCATCTTCCTAGAGCTTACTTCTGTAAAATTCTTATATATCTTACGTGTAAAAAAACTAAATAAAACACAAAGACCTTTTTTTTTTTTTTTTTTTTTAACTTTAACCCAAAATCTACTAAAACAGTTCTGAGTTCAGATCTTGTTAGTTTGGGAAAGCCATTAGAACACTATGAAGAATACCATACTAAGAATGCAAAGTGAGGAAACCTTGAGTTTCAGAAGGCAGTGGATTTTACATAGAATCTCTACTAGAATGGGAACAGGGACTTTTGTCTTTTTTTCTTTCTTTCTTTCTGTTTTATTTTTATTTATTTTTGGCTGCCATAACCTTATCCCATACAATAGGATTTGGTATACTGAAGTGAAAAGTTTGTTGACAGTCTGAATAAAAAAGGCAACATAAAATGGTAAAATTTTAACTTATAAAAAGCTGTCAAGGATAGAAGGTTTACGTTTGAAATTTTCTTACTTCCTCCATCATGATTTCACTGAGACACTGATATAAATCAGCATGTGAGTTTGAAGCGAAAAGAAAGAGACCTAGAAAGAATCACTTTAAGTTTTTCATGAGTGTGCCATTAATACCTACCTTGGGAATGGCCAGCTTGTCTTTTTCAGAGCCTTCTTCAGAATCAGAACAGGTGTAGTTCTCACTGAAGGAGACGACAGGATTCACCCTAGGCTTGTGAATGGCGTGGAAGGTGAGTTGGGTACCAAGCAGGTTGCTCACAGCCCGCAGGGATGTGCACACATTGGGAGGCAGGGAAGGGTCTGCCAGGAGGTCGGTAATGAGGCCGTGGGCCTCGCCCATCACAGCAATATCCACAGTGATGCTGGTTCCTGAAGACTGAGACACCAAGCAAAAGGGCAGTCAGGTAGGAAAAGGCCTGAATCTAGACACACAGGAAAAGAAATGGAACTTTTTTTGCAGTAGAGTGACATTCAAATCACATTTCTGTTTCAAATTTTGCCAAAATTTGCTATGGCTTTTGCCATGCTTGTGTTCATGGCACATTTCATTTCTTCTTCTTTTTTTTTTAATGCTAGAATTTAAGGAGGTGTAGGATATATTTAAAGACATTAAGAAGATAATTAGTTTTTTAAAAATAAGAAGTTTCAGAGAACCTGATAAAATACTTCATATCTATTTATGAAGAGCTCAACATTTTTTTTATTAAAAAAAGTTATTTATTGTTTACAGAGAGAGGGGAAGGGAGAGAGGCAGAGAGGGAGAGAGACATCAATGTGTGGTTGCCTTTCACCTGCCTCCAGCCATGGACCTGGCTGGAGACCTGACTTGCAACCTGGTTATGTGCCCTGGCTGGGGAATTGAATCAGCGACCTTTGGGTTCACAGGCTGGTGCCTTATCCAGCTAGAGCTCTATATGTTAGCTAAAAATTTCATTTTGAAAATAATATTATTAATATACAACTTTAATTTTAGTACTAGTTTGTGGTAATTATATAAGTACTATTAGAGATACACACAAAAAGCAACTCAATTTGTGTTCAGATTAAAAATGGTCCCCTTTCTGTGGTTGGAAAGAATAGAAATTTTAGTTCTCGAATTCTGTGACACATCTGTCATATTCTGCCAGACTGCCTACTGGACTGAGAGTCATTACCCACTATTTGCTGATGTAATGAAGAGTCCCCTTATATAGAGGGCAGGAATATCCTCTAGCAGGTCAGGCCAGAGTCCAAGCAGAAAGGTATGAGTAAAGGAGAGCACGGGCAGAGTCCAGGGGAAGAGAAAGAAAGCACACAGAGAACCCTTAATGTTGGAATGCTGTCATACTATGACACACAATGAAACTACATAATTTTAAACTGTAGTTAGTGATTGGGGTTCAGGTTCAAGAACAAGGCTACTTATAGGCAAATCCTGACCCCACCATTATTTAGCTGCATGATTTCTGGCAAGGTATTAAGCTCCCTGTGCAGTGATTTCTCCATCCACTATAAAATGGATATAGTAATAGTACCAACCTTAGAAAATATGAAAATTAAAATGGATACTATATGTAACTCACTTAATATTGTACTGGAACTTGTACGTGCTCAATAATGATAATTATAACAATAATTCTGGAGTTTTTCAATAAGAGGTTAGTAGTTTGGCTATGCATTTGGGAAAAAAACATTTAACTATTCTCTCACAACAAATTTAAAAAATAAACTTGAAAGATGAAAAATTAAATTCAAGAAATTATAAGATTAATAAAATAAAGTAAAATATATAAGACTAAATTATAATCTTGGAATGTTAAAAAATATTATTTCATTAACTGTCAAGAAACATCTGACATATCTGATTAAATAAATACATAAACTTCTGCATGAGAAAGTACACCAAAAGCAAAGGTAAAGATCAATCAGCGAGAAAAGGTTTGTTACACAGAAAAGACAAAACTAGCTAAATGAAGAGCTTCTAAAAAATCAATGAAAAACCAACTTGGTTAAAAGGAATAGATAATTCAAACAGAATGCAAATAATCAAATATTGCCTTCCTAATATTTACAATGCAAATTAAGCACAAGTTATTTTTGTTTTATCAAAATGGTGTAAAAATATAAGACTGATAGCATCAAGTATTAGGAGCAGTTTGGAGAATGAGCCATAAAGAAAAAACAAGTCAATATTTTAGGAAAAACATTTTACTGTATATATAAATGTATATATCCCTAGAATCCAGTAACACAGTGCAGATAACTTATCTAAAGAAAAATTATAAATACATTATATAAATATAAGGACAAAGATACAAGGAGTACAACATGCTCCGATAACAACCAAAAAATGTAGCCATAGATGTATTTCAAGAGAGAAAATGTAAAAAAGAAAGTTGCACTATGACTATATAAAATAATATGTACTTGTTTAAAAGATGTCAGTATATCTATAAATGATTACTTGGAAAAATACTCATATAATATTGCTCAGTGAGGGAAAGGTATGTAATAGAAAGTGAATATGTATTATTTATAATTAGAAAATTATTAATTATGAAAATACTTATAAAGATGTCTGATCTTGTCATAACTTTAATAGATAAAATTTTCTGTAAAGGTACTACATAGAATAGTGATATCTGTTCTATCACTTGAATAATAAAAATGTTAAAAATTTTAAATTAGTTTATATTTAGTATCATTTTATATTATTTCAGGTATACAGTATAGTGATTAGACAATCATATACTTTACAAAGCATTTTGCCTGATATTTCCAGTATCCTCCTGGCACCATACCTAGTTATTATATACTACAGTATTGTTGACCATATTTTCTATGTTGTACTTTACATCTCCATGACTATTTTGAAACTACCAATCTGTACTTCTCAAACTTTTCACCTTTTTCACACAGTCCCCCAGCCACCCTATACACTGGCAACCATCAGTCTGTGCTCTGTAAGTATAAGACTGTTTCTGTTTTATTTTTTTTTTCCCCACTTACATTGTTTTTTAGATTCCACATATCAGTAAAATCATGTGGTATTTATCTTTCTTTGACAAACTTACTTCATTTAGCATAATACCCTCTAGGTCTATCCATGCACTCCCAAATGGTAAGATTTTATTTTTTACAATGGTCAAGTAATATTCCATTGTATTTACATACCAGCACTTTTCTCATCCATTCATCTATTAATTGGCCCCTATGATTCAGATGTTGGTGTGTTTCAAGTCATTGCAAAGGTTCCTAAACTTCTCCTCATTTTTTTCCCAATTCTTGTTTCCTCTTTCTGTACTGGTTAACTGTTTATTTCTTCCTTAGGTAGCAAATTATTGATTTGAACCCCAGTTTCCTTCCCTTCACCATTGGTTTCGTGTGTATTTTCTTTCGTTTCACTTAGCCTAGCCTACACTTCCCTTCTGCGTTTGCCATACTCAAGCACATTTGTCAAGTTTGTAAGCATCTTTATCACCAGCATTTTGAGCTCTGTGTCTGATAGGTTGGCTATGTCCTCATCCCTTAGTTCTCCTACTGGAACCCTGATCTGCTTTCTTTTTGGGGCTATACTGCATCTCTTCAACCTGACAGACTCTTGTGTTTGCATCTGTGTTTTAGGTAGAGCTGTTGCATCTGTTACATTGTAAGGGGTGGAGCCTTAGGTATCCATCAGTATAGGGTGATCAGTTTCACCATGTTGTGGCACTGTATGTGAAAGAGGGGTCTGAGGGGGACCAATGCTGCTTGCTCAGCAGTTGCCCCTTTTCCAGACACTTCTCTCACTTACCATATGGGACTGGTGCATCTACGGCTATTACCCTGACCATCGTTCTTAGAGTGGGTGAGTCTAGTGGATGTTCTAGGACCATGGAGGCCTCAAAACAAATGGACCTTACTGAGAGACCAGCCATTTCTTCTCCGCCCCAACCCCCACTGGTGTTCACAGTCAGAAGCAATGTGGCTTTATTTCCACCCCCCACCCCCAGTCAGTGCTGGAACCATGTGTTGCACAGTCTGGTCAGGTGCCAGGTGCACTCCCCAGATGTCCCTACTTTTTAATTTTTTTAATGTTTGACTGCTGCTGTCCTGCCAAACCACATCCTCTCTGTCCCAGTTCCACCCCTCCTACCTGTCTAGATAAATATTTCTTTTTATCTTTGTTGGACTTCTGTGAAGCTTGATTTTCTGGAGTTTCTGGTTGTCTCCAGATTTGAGGTAGTTGTATTCCTTCTTAGTTGTGGAGGAAGACACAGTGTGCCTACCTACACCTCCATCTTGCCTGGAAATCTGGTTGTATTTCTTACACATTCAAAAACATTTAAAAAATTTTAAACTTTGAAGTAGAACCAGATGTAAAAATGCTTCCTCATAAGTCAATGTCAGTGTTAACATAAAAATTTAGAAAATAAGCACATTATGTATGTCAATAATACTTATGCTACGAATCTGGTGAAAGCAAATGTCCTCAAGTAAAAAAAATATCATTATTCAAGCCAACAAGCAGCATTTATCCATATTGGACTTGGCTACAAAACCAAAGCAAACACTTTTACTGTTGAAAAATTCTCCCTACTATAATTTAGTCAGGTCTTTGCTTTATTGGGTTTTTGATTCATGAATAAAATTGCCTAACAGTCCAAAGTTGTTTCACCTACAAGAAGTTATCACTGCTTTTTGGCTCAACTAACTAGAGGCTTCAATGCAGCATGAAATCTAAAACCAACAATTTGATTCAGTTGCCAAGACTAACCACACATAGAATGCTGAATGACAGAAAGACAGACTGGCTGCTATTTTAATAAATAGCAGGTAAGTAACAAACATGCAGGCATGTTAGGGAGTCACCATTAAGGAACTTCAGGGGAGAGATGCCTTGGCTGACGATAAGAGTTTTTTCACATATGATGCAAAATATGAAACAATGGAATGACTCTCATAGAGGGCAGTTTATACCCATTCAACTTACAATGTTATCACTACCTTTCTAGGTATACCAAATAACACTCAGAAGTATTCCATTTAACTTGCGAAATCTTAGATAGTGATAATAAATACTCACGGTAAAGTTTATTTGAAAGTTACTTTAAAGGAAAGTCTTAAGCTAACAGCCTGGAATCATCTTTGAGTGCCGTTTGAACTATGCTAAGCCTAAAACCACAGTTGGGTCTTTTTACGGAGCAGATGATCAAACAAATCTTTTCCTTAAAAAAATAAATAAATAAAGTAACCAAGCAATATAAAACATTCTACTTTGCAGGCTATCCTTATAACAGAAATATTTATCTTTAACATTTAAGAAAATGCAAGTATCATTCCCCAGACACTGTTTAAATGACAACCAAATTTGGATCACCACCTTTAAATAGAAAACCTGGAATTTAAGTCTGATAAACAGTGGAAGAAAGGGGCAGTTTTATGTATCAAACTAAAAATAATGGATTTTCTTAGCCTTTACATTGATTTCTATTAATTAAAGTAGGGGAGGTACAATTTTAACAATTCAAAATGAAAATAATAACATACCTGAAAGATTTTCAACTCAGAATACTTCCAAGTATCTAAGCCACTTCCACAGAAAATAAATAAACCTGACACTGGCAGTCTTATGCAATGAAGTGCAGATGTTTGGCAGATATGAGAGACTACTTGAAATGACAATCAGTAGGGTGGATATACAGTCAGAGAGAAACACTTGGCTCTTCAGTAAAAAATGTATGAAAGTCTAAATTTTACATATATTGTTAAAAAATATTTTTAGAGATATAGAAAATATCATTTTTATGATTCTCTGCTTTAAAATTTTCTTACATTAATGACCAACTACTAATTGGTATGTGAATTAGAACATGGGGCACACAAGATACAAGTGCATATTTTCATCGTGTACATCATTTGGAAGGTGGTGTATGTGAGAAGTCAGAGATCAAAGTTATAAAGAACTAGGATGTGAGAGTAAAATTTTTATTCATTCATTAATATCAAATTTTTATGAGAGAGAACACGAGGCCTTTAAGACCACAGGATTTAGAGCCAGACTTCCGACTTTCTGTGTTCATAGTTCAAATTTGAAATTTGGCATTCTGGGAAAGTCATCTATCTTCTTAGTTCTCGTTTCCCATCTTAAAAAGAGATAATAATAATACCTACTGTATCGTATTGTTGATAGTTAAATGAGACCAAGCACATTAAGACCTCAGGAGAGTGCCTGGCTCATAAAATATGTTTGATAAATAATAATATATCACCATATAATTGGTAGTTATTATTATTATTGCATTGAATAAATTGTGTGTACAAAGAGATGCATATTGTGCATGTATGTTTGTCTCTTATTTATACTATGTTGGTAGTTTCTTTTTATAAATGAAGGCAGCAAAGAGATATGATTTCTCTATCAACAACAATAACAATAAAAATGAAAAAAACACAAAGCCAAATACTTTCACTTCTTATTCCAGGTAAATAAAGTCATAAAAGATTGTATTCCCTAACTACTTGTAAGATTAAATTTAGGCTCTTAGAAAGTAATTGTACAAAAGTCCTGGTTTCAGTTAATATGGTTGATTATACTGGTATGATTTATAATAGTATGTGAAAGGAATTCTAAAAGCAGGCATCTCAGCTCCATTGTTGGAAGTTTTATTTTCCTCTTTGCTTCTATTTAGTCATCCTGGGAGACAAACAGCATGGGAAGAACATTCTCAGGGTGCAAAGGGAGCTAGGATAAGAGAGGAATAAACAGTGTATGGGATGACACATGAAAGGAAGGAGGAACCACTGGGACCTTTCTTACCCAACTTTGGTCCCCATGCTGGGAAAAGATGCCTGATGGTTTTTGGGAGCTGTCACTTCCTACTTGTCTCAAGTTGTTTGCCACCACCCCACACCCTCTAAATCTTTCTCTGGGAAGCTGTCCGTGATATTGGGAAGAGTAGTATCTTGGTCTTTCATGTACTAAGTCCACTTAGAAGATGAGCTGGATTCAATAAATGATCTTTTGGGTATTACTAGTTATGACCCCAGAGCCAGCAAAATTGCATATGTGTTTATCCTTTCATAGGACCCATTTATAACTTAAGACTTGAAGTTGGTTGGGAAATTTTTAAAAAATGAAATCATGTGAAAATTTTGCAGTAACTTATTGTAGGCTGAGCTTTGGCGAAATGCCATCCTAAGGAAGCAGATGTTTGCTTATTTTAATTTTCTGGCAGGGAATATGAGTTTACATTTGGATTTTCTCCTTAAGATAATATGCATGTACAGTAGAAGAAAAACATATAGGACTCTTCATCAAACCACTTTCCAATAACACCTCCATTGGCCAGCCCCATCGAGATGTGAAACACAATGAACTCCAGCAGAACTTTTTACTTTCTTCTCTTTTGATGTTCAAAGAGCAATCTATATCACCAAATGGAATGTTATTTATGGTCTTGTGTCATACCTTTCCCTATCATCTATCTGCCAATATGCTAAAAATGGTAAAACTGTCCCTGCTTCTCAGTAATTTCCAGACACTAGCAAATTCACCTACTAGCCTCAAAAATAATTATCTCAGAACACTGTGTTATTGTTTACTTATTAAATTGCATACTTTAGTCAATATCCATATCTCTGAGAAAAGAACAGCTGCTTTGACTTCTAGTCATCCTGGTTCTCTCTGTTTCTTCTAATTAGAGGAGATGAGGTGGCCGCCAAAGATATGAGGAATTCAGGTAATGAACTGTTCATGGGGCTGCTAATGCAAATGAGGTGAGGAGGCTTGGTATAAATTGCTACACATATAAAAAGCATTGCTCTTTCTATTAAAAGAAACTCAATTTTCTGATTGAGCACAAGTGTGTAAATGTTATAGGAAAAATTTAAAATATCTGAAATAAGTACGGACTCTTAAGTTAACGAATTCTGATGGTATACTAAGATTTAGGTTTGCTAAATCTTAAGAATTGCTATTGAACTTGAGGTTTGTATTTGCTTAGCCTAAAAACAATATCAGTGAACAACAGATGGCAGTATTCTGCCTTTTTACGTAACTCTAATTGTCTGACCATCCTTTCAGATAGAGTGCTGCTCCCTCATTAATAGGCAAAGTTTAGTTTCTTTTCTCACAGAAAAAAATAAAGTAAAAAGAAATTACATAAGTCTATTGGTAGAAAGTAATAAAAAACTTTAAATCATGTTATATCTCTCAGGATCTCCATTAAAGTGAAACTATAATTACATTGGCAATAATTTCCCCAAGTAAACATTTCAGTTGTCACCCTTTTCCATTTTTATAAGACACAAATTGTAAACATCACCTATTTTCATGCACAATTTGATTTAAATTATTTTCCTCATGTAATTATTTCCTGTGATTAAAATATTCATAAAAATTATTAAAATATGCCTTCTGACACAATGGTTTTGTGAGCCTTCATTAGCATTTATTTCACCCTTGTTGTGTTATTTATTACCAGACTCTTTCCTACCTCATGCTCAGGGGACGCTTATGTTAATCTGGGAGATCTCTACACTGCTCTAGCAGCAGCCAGACTGGGCTGTGTGAATTCCTTTTGGGGCATTCCTGTACTACTTATGCTGGAAGCATCAAAAATAAAAACAAATGACAAACCCTGGGAGCGGTAATGTCAGAGAAACCATGCATCTCCAACCAGTTCTCAGGTGTATTCACAGAACCTCTCCGGCCTAGTACTTATGACAGCTCAATTCAACTTTGGGGGTGTGATTATTGGACAGTTTGTCTTCCTCTCTTCGGCTGAGGGTGTGAGGTATGAGGAGGGCAAAGGCAATGTTAATCTTCATTCCTCAGTTTAACACCAGAGCCTTGTTTAGTATCTGTTACTATTTTCAGGCACTCAATAATATTAAAAATGAGTGAAGTCATAAGTATTCTACATCCAATCTCCATAGATAAGTAAATATCCTGTCTCCAGTTCCTCACCTTAAACAAATGTAAAAGACAAATTAGAGTGTCCAACATATTTCCTTAAAACAACTGAATTTTCTGGAAGCCACAGAAAAGCCTAAGACATTTAACCTTCTAGCATATTTTCATGTACTAATTTTAAACTTAAAAGTAAATAAAAATATTGAGAATTATTACTGGAATACTGAAGTCAAATAAAAATTACATTTAAGTAACCGATTCTAGAATAAGTGCTATTCAGAAAATAGTGAAACTGTCAAGGAGAAGTAATAATACCAGGAAAAGAAAACAACATTACACATTTTTCTATAATTTGGTACATATATGGAAAGAGCAAGCAGGGAATTAGTGTATACATATAAATATTTTTGAAGGAAAGAGAAAATCTTAAAAGGCGGGAGAGAGAGAAAAGTGGCCTTTGAAGACAAAGTTCCACTGAATACAGAGTGCTTTAGGTTAAGAGAATATGGTGACTACAGTTAATAATAAATACTGTAGTGTATATCTGGAAGGTTGTAAGAGGATAGATCTTAAGAGTTTTAATCATAAGAGCAAATGTATAAGTATGTATGGTGATGGATATCAACTAGACTTACTGTGGTGATCATTTTACAATATACACAAATATTGAATGTTGTTCACCTGCAAATACATTACTATATGTCAACTATATCTAAATAACAAAAAGAAGAAGAAGAAGAAGAAGAAGAAGAAGAAGAAAATGATGTTTTGAGATATTTGAGGGAATGGATCATGAGAGGAACAAATTCAAGAACTTTAATGAACTACTTAGGGCAATGGGAATCCCCTGCAGGGTAGTGACATTATCAGTATTTGTTTAGCAAGGAGTTGGGCTGAGTTTCAAGTTTATGACTTGGGCAAATGAGTACCTAAGAATCTTTCCCTCAGTTAGGGATCACAGGAGAAGAAATAAGATTTGGTGTAGATGCTGAGATGTTTATCTCTCAGTAAATATGTGATGCTCACAGGGTGATTCAAGATGCATACCAGGAGACATCTGTATTGGAAATACACATTTGGGTATTAATGACACAGATACTGCCATTTCCAAAACACAATGCCATGGAAGTGTCTACAGAGAAAAGATAGTGGACTGAGGGCAGAGCCATAATCAATACTGACATTTAAGGAGCAGGGGAAAGAGAAATTCACAAAGGAAAATGAAAAGGGACAACTAAAAACTACGAGTGTAGGGTTGCATGGGCCAGGGAAATGCTTTTATCAAGATGGGCTGAGTGGTCAGCATTGAGCAATGAATTTGAGAAATTAATAAATTATGAAAATATCTATTAGTTTAGTATTTGGAAGGTCACTGGTAACACTAGAGTGTGCAGTTTCAGTGAAGTACTGCAGCTGTAAGCCACATTGCAATAAATTGAGCGATGCAAGGAAATGAAAATGAAGACACTGTTGGCAATGATTTGGTGAAAACTGGCTGTAAAATGGAAGACGGAGATATGTAATTATCTAGAGAAAAAAACCGGACTGAAAGAGCCAGAGAGCCAGTGAGCAAGTTTAAGTGTTAAAGAAGGATCCCACTCCTGTGAGGCATCGAAAGTGCAGAAAAGCCAATGGGGTGATGTGAGGCCTGAGGAATCTGTCTCTGCATGGCTGGCCCTTCCTGCTGGGTCAGCTGGGGGTGTAGCCGTGAAGTTTATCTTGTTCCCAGAGCCCGGCAACACCGAGCCCCAAGAATAGCCAACATACAAACCCTGAGCAGACAGGTGTTGTCTTTGGGTATACTGTCTCTTTGTTCTCCTGTGTATAGAGCCTCCTTTGTCTCAGTGTGTATATAAGATGTCCTTGCTGTAAGCTACTCATGCTGCTGTTATATGGGGTGGGACAAACCATGCGTGGAACACCAATACCCACCCCACCCACAAAAAAAAAGAAAAAAATGCCCAGCTGCATGCAAAGGAGAGTGGGTGCAGGGATACCTAGGCTCTCTCTGCCGTCATTAACTTAAGTGCAGCTGTGATAAGGCTGGGATAACCATGCAGGGTACGCCATCACCCTAACTGCCTGACTTGTGTGGCCTGCTGCTTGCAATACAGCATGTCAAATCTCCTCAAGGCTTGGCGTAGGCCCTTCACCAGACCAGAGGTCTCCCCACTGTCAGAATCTACTGGTTCAAAAGCTCTAAGAGGACCTGACAGATGATACAAAGATCAAGATCCAAGAGAAGAAAGTAAAGGGGGAGAATTAATCATTCACAATAGGGGATACCTTTCCCATGATCAGAGAGAGAAAGAAGAAAGAAAATTTGCAGGTGAGAAGTTGGAGCTCTAATACTTTGACCTTATTTACTCTACAAGGTAGTCATAAATCCCTTGTTAAAAGAGTGATGTAGACAATGTTGAGGTTAGAGATACAAAGGAGAATGAGTGCGCATGAAATTGCACATGAAAAAGCAAAAAAGTAAAAAGCAGGAAGGGTCTGTGAGATGGGAAAGAAGGAAAGTTGGAGTGCAGGTCCTGGGGAAGTGGAAGGACAGGTGCCAAGGTGAGGGACAGAGCAGGAAAGCTGGAAGGAGCATCAAGTCAGAGTGGAGCAGGGCAGTGTCTGCATGAGAAAGATAGGTGTAGGGTTCCATTCATAGGCTATTGTCTAAGGCATGGAAAGCTCTGCTTTTATTTAACAGAAAATAAGGCTGAAAAGGAAGCGTGAGGCCAGATTTCAAATGCCCATGAATGAAAGACAAAGTTTGCTTATTTTTTAAAATTCTATCATTTGGTAATTGAGTGATGAAAGATGAGAAAGAAAATGAGGTAATAGAACGGTACACATTGCTAGAGGAAGATGAAGATGAAGCATAGAAGACAGATTTGACTAAGTCTATTCTGCCATAAATACACAAAACGAGGATACTCACAGCATGAATGAATAAGAAGGGCAGAGTGACAGGAGCATTAAGGAAAAAGCAATTGTACTTATAAAAGTGATTCAATATTGGGACTTGAAAAACAATACAATGTATTTATCCCTTTAACAATCTTCTTTCCTCTTTCCCTAGTATTCTCTCAATTATCACTCTCAGAAATCTCTTCAAGTGCTCTTGACCTCACAAGATAAAATACGGAGTGTTCCCTTGTGGGTGTGTGGAATCTACTACATTGGTTCTGACCAACTGTCTAACAAAATTTCTCTCTGTAATATACCATGATCATAGCCCTCTACACTGTAAATAACAGAAAGGGTGAGTGGATGCATTAGCAGACCCAAACTGATTTAATACAACATTAAACTCCTCATAAATTCCAGTTTCTGCAGCCAATCAAAGACATTATAAATCAAGTAATAAGGTTTCCAGAGTTACAGACAGATCAAATTTCAAAACACTTGTAAACCATTTTGCGAACCTAGAATGCATTTTTTTTTTTTCCGGAGAAATAATACTATTTAACAAAAGCTTATACAAACACTTAATAAAAGTCATAATTGCATTTTTCCATTGTAAATATACCCTAACTCAATTACACTGCAATACTTTTAAGAACAAAATACATTTTATCAATTGTGTGATTGAGAAAGAAAATACAAAGGCATTAGAAAACATCCATTTTCGCCTCATTTATTCAGCAAACATTAAGTGAATGTCTACTGGGTAGTGGGAACTGTCTAGACCTAGGGTTACAGAGATGAATGAAATGGGGCTGCCATCCTCAATCAGTGTGTAGTCTAATGAAAGATGTTCAAGGAGCTGAAAGGACCCAAGGATGAAAGAAGAAACGGAGGGGAACCCTGTGGATCAGTAATTTTCAACCTTTTTCTTCTCCTCACGGCACATGTAAACTAATTACTAAAGTTCTGCAGTACACTGAAAAATATATTTTTGTTAATAAGACAAAAATACTGTATAATTTTGATTCATTCACACCAGACATTATTGGTGTGTTGGCTCATGTCGTTTTTTTTTTCTATTTGACCATCTGAGGGAAAAGAGCTATTGCACATTTTACAAACTTTTGTGGCACTCTGCTAGAAAATCACTGCTGTGGATGTATTACTACTGCCTTAGGTTACCAGGCGAGTGAAAGAGGCTCTTCTCAAAATGAAACCAGTTGTTTCTCAAAATGCAGGACTTGAAACACCTGCATCCAGCCACGTAGTTCTTTTTTTTACACAAACATTGACAATGGCTACCCTGAAGCAAGTTGCATCCATTCTCATCCATACCTCTCCTCCAGGTAGGATTAAAGAAAAACAGGATCAATTCTCCAGAGAGGGGACGTGTGAGAAGGAAGAGGGACAGGTGGCAAAAGTATGCATCACCCTACTACAGAGACCTCAGGTTTCTTGGCAATTCCCTCAAAACCTGCAGCCCTTGGAACTCTTGTAGCTCCAACATGAGGTCTCAACTTCACAGCATGGACTTTGCGGCTCCCCAGCTTCCAGTTCCCCGAGTAAAGAGCAGGAAACATGAAGCTCCCTTGCCTCTCAGAGGACTTGAGCATCTGCTTCTTGCTAACTAGTTTTAAGGAATGAGGCAAGTTTAGCTGTGACCAATTTTGATACAGAGAATATTTGTGTAAAATATTAAAAGTCTGTAATACCATTTCTCAATTTTCCAGAAAGTCACTCACAGCTTGACAAATGACATGAATCGAGAGCACAAAAGGTTAATTAACTTGCCCTAAATTGCATCGATAAGAAGTGGCAGAGGTGGCATCCCAACCCAGGCACCTGGACCTCCACTACTGATGGCAATGCTGAACTACCATCCATATTTTGTGTTCCTACATATTGGGTTCCTATATATGATCACTTATCTTTGATGATATGAAAATCTTTGTCAATTTGCTACACTCTGTTGGCTTCGCAAACATTTCCTTCAACTAATCTTTATCAGTGTAGGCTCTTGTTATCCAGGGGGTACTTATTAGCATCATAAGTAAATGGAGAATTCTTGGTCTGCTCTCTTCCTTCACATCTTTAGTGAAAATCAAAGCAGACATATACCAAAACTATATCTCAGGGAAGATCACTAAGTTTTCTCCACCAAGAAAATACCCTTCATTTTTCCTCCCAATTTGCCATATTAAAGACAAACCTCTTGTAATAATTGCTTTTGGAAGGAAAAACTAGTGGGCTCTTTTGAGGACTTCTGTTGCTAATAGAAAAGCATCTATCTTCATTTTCCTTTTAGGTGGTAATGAAAATAAAACTTTATAACGTATCTGTCTACAAGTCTAGGTTAATTACTTCAGTTTAAGAAACTGGTTTCGGTTATAATCTTATTATATTAATAATGCTATGAGATATTCAGAAAATAAACATGATTATCTTTGGGTCAGCAGTCCCCAGTTGCTCACCAAAATATCTCATATGCAGATGTCAGGCAGGATCATACAGGATTTGCATGAGAAGCATCACAAATTGATATCCAACTCCTCACATTTGCTAACACAGAGTAACTGAGTTGAAGAGCAAATCAGGTAAGAAAATGAGTCATTTGGTTATAATAATAAGTCACTCATCATTTATGCCCTAAATTTGTTTTTGTTTTTCCTTGTGGACCTAATTGTTAGTTCAGTCACTGCTTCCATGTGCCACTAGTATAGCAATGATGACATATTTTAAAAATACAAATGCCCAACCATTAGAGATTTGGCACAGATTCTTTAATACAAAAATGTATACAAAGAAGACAAAATAATTTCAGAGATTAAGATTACAATTTTAAAAGATCAACAAAACTGCTCATTAAAAATGGGGGCTACTTTTCTTTTCTGGGGATAAAGAGGAAGAATCCAGGGAGAAACTAGCAGCGGATTCCTTATTAGCTACCATTTCAATCTATTTTAGTTTTTTATTTCATCTTAAAATAAGGAGATGAAAATGAAAGTATGGCACAAGAACTTTAATTGAAATATCCCATAGAAACGAATAAGCAAGCATTATTAAAGCAAACATAGAAAAGAAGCAATGAATCATTTCACATGTTGATTATGATTGCAAACGAAACACTAAGATTTATAAATATATAGTGAGGTCTAACCAAAAATAGCTTCAAATGGTCTTACTGCTGGTTTTGATATTTCTAGCAAATAATTTTAACTGATTATAGTGTCTCTGTCATGAGAGACACTCTATGCTGACCCAAAAGATTATTAACAGCTTCTCTGATGTCCATCAAGCAGGCCTTGGGACTGTTGGAACAATCGACAGGTTTGGCAGTTGCCCTACAGAGCACTGCTGCATTTTGACATCAAGGTTAGTATGTCCAGAGACATTGCAAAGTACCTCAATTCTGTACTCTCTTAAAACCATATTCAGTGGATGTTGTGATTAACTTCTACAGCAATCATGATGATCCTACCACCAAGGCCAGGGATTTGGATAAGGATGGGAAGGCCTTGGTCACATGAGTCAGTGGAACACAGAGGAGCTTTGTTTAGTGCATCTAGGAAAGGAAATTTCCTCCCACCAGATGGAAACAATGTTGCTGCTAGCAGTCATCTTTGGATCCCAAGTGGAATCCTTTTTAGGATGAAGCCAATTGTGGAATAGTATCAAAAGTCGAGAAAATTAGGCCTGGTGGCTCAGTGGATAGGTGCCAGCCTGCGAACCCGAAGGTCACTGGTTCAATTCCCAGCCAGGGCACATAACCAGGTTGCAAGCCAGGTCTCCAGCCAGGTCCGTAGCTGGAGGCAGGTGAAAGGCAACCATACATTGATGTTTCTCTCCCACTTTGCCTCCCTCCCTTCCCCTCTCTCTAAAACTAATAAATAAAATCCTTAAAAAAAAAGTAGAGAAAATTTTAAAAGCCTAGGTCAACTACTGCATTATCCAGCCATGAATTCACTGACCATGAAGCTTCCTTATTATGAGATAGTAACACTGATAAAATTCCTTTAGGGCTACAGCTAGTCTTCTGCTTATGGCTGGAAATAACTAACATAGCATAAACTTTTACCAAATGTATATGTAATTACATAAGAATGTGGTAATGAAAATAAAATTTCATAATGTGAAGAAACTGGTTTCAGTTATAGTATTGTTATATTCAGAATGTCATGAGCTAATAAAAAATATGATGACCCTAGGTTCAGCAGATCCAGATATTCAACTGAGAGCTATGAGAGTGGAGCACTGGCCAGTTTCACTCTAGTGAATCACTTCCAACAACAGCACCCAGCACACTATCCGTATCTGCACTCCAATCGCAAATTACCACATGCCATGTACCTATAATATAATGAGACTTGTAATAATCAAAATGCCATTCATAAAATCTTCCTGGGCAAGCACACTCTATTACCCATGTATGGATTTTATGTGCTTCTTAAAGATAATCATCATTTTATATTTATTTTATTCCTCCCACTGCAACTTTAAGCATGCTTGGCAAAATTGGTGCTTAACTGGTTTAAATGAATGTCCTTCTCCAGCTCTTCCTGATGGAAAAGATACAAACATTATCCAATCCGTCACCAGAAATTTTAATTTAGCTTTATATACATATCTAAATATAGATAAGATTTCATAATTCTGGGTATCTTCCCTATTGTTTCAATGCAACATTCTTTTGAATACCTGTCCCTTACCTTTGTATTTTTAAATCTCATCCTTCTAACATGAACAGCATATTTCTTTTGTTTTGCTTATTTGCTCTCATTTTTCTTGACTTCTCCCTCCGCTCAGCTTAAGAACATTGTTTGTATTCCCTCTGATTTTAAAAAAGTTTGTTGACTCCAAGGCGCTGTCTATTCTTTTTAAATTTTAATCTCTTAAATAGCTGGAAAAAAAGCTGTCCTCTCTCTCTTAACAGCCTTTTTAAAGGTATTTAATCTTCCCTTCATGGTAGCCCGATTTAGGTCTCTTCCTAGTAAAACAAACCCCCCTCAAATGCACTCAGTATCTGAAACATCTAATGTTTAATGACGACCTGACTTTGTCTTTCTTCACCCAACACTGCAGCCTCTTCCGCCTGCCTTGGCTCTGCCCTGGCCTGGCTTTCTCTAGTCCCTCTGAGTAGTAACTCTGCTTCCCTGGCTCTTCCTCTCCTTAACTGATGCTGCTTTTTATTGTTTCATTTTTCTCATCCTAATCCATGCCTCTACCTTCCAGATCTCACTCCGTGTTATAATGACGACCCACTAAGCTCGTGCTTCAACACTGACCATGTCTCTGGACCTCAGCCCGTGTTCTTATCTGGTCTCTGGACCACTCCACTCCAGGTGTGTCGTGGTCATTTCAGGCTCAACTTCCCCAAAGGGAAAACTTCAGCTCCCTCTCCTGAGCTCCTCTTTTCCTCCTTTCTTGGTTAACAACAAAATCACCAAAGCTGGATACCTTGACTTTTTTTTTTTTTTTTTTTTTTTTTTTTTTACTAACTTTTTAAGTTTCTCACCATCAACTTCCAACTGGTCATTGCAATCTGGAAATTTCTACTGAAGAGTCTCTGTCAACTACTTCTTCCTTTAAATGTCCTTTGTTCTTGCCTTAATCCATTTCTCATTATTTCACTTGAGGATGGCTGCAGGGTTGTTTTTTTTTTTCCTTCTTCTTCTAATTTTTTCCTACCGCAAACTCAGTTTTTCACAATACAGATTTATTAACATGCTGCTTTGTTTTTTCCTTTGATGGTTTCCCAAGGGTACAGAATAAGATTTAACTTCTTGGCATGGCTCTAAGTGTCTTAATATTTAATCCTTAATCCCCCTTTTCAGTTAAATTTCCATATACCCTGCTAATGTTCCCCCCCCCCAACTATTCCAGATTATCTCCTCAAATATGGTATCACAACCCCAGGCCTTTGTTTATGGTGTTACTTCTGCCTAGCACTTTATTCCTCTGGCATATGAGTATGAATGACCAAGATGCAACTTTCAAGATCAAAAACATTTCAGCTTTTGTCCCAAAATGACACCAAATTAATCACTTCAACCTCAAAATCTCCATAGTACTTTGTTTCAACATCTATCTTCACACTGTGCTATTGCTCATTGTTTGTGACTGAATTCTGTGCTCAATTGTGAGTTTGAGGGCAAGAATGATTTTGATTCATTTTTGTATAATCTAGTACTCGGCATACTTTAAGAATTGATATAAAAACAATTATTAACTAAATGAGTTTTGCCCTCTTAACACAATATGCTGTTCTTCCAAATGGTTCTCCCAAGTTTGGAGAATCTCGATCATTGTCATTTGGAATGTGTGCCCAACCCTTGGAGTCAAACAAGATTCCCTTACAAACCCTCATCACCTCCTCCTGAGTAGCATGTTACTTAAGGCAACTGTCTGCCTGCAATAACACACTCACTTGACTTACACACACAGATTCCCATGAGCAATGGAAAGGGAATAGAAGAGGCAGAATGGACAAATTTCTTTTGGATGTTCTCCCTGATGTTCATTGGTCCCTGACCAATGCTTATGCCCAGTGCTTATTTTCAGGGTTCCTTTGTGTGATTAGTACCCAAGCATAGGTGCACACGTGACAGAAAATGGCTTTCTTTGCAGTAATGGCTCATTGGCATCACTGGGAAATATTAGGACATAGAAAAAAATTAGAGTGAACAAATAGTAACTCATTGCTCAAATAATGTTATTAGTTTAATACTGTATACAGTATATTATGTCATATAATATTTAAATTTCTTTTATTTAGTGCAAACTGATCCTTTATGCCTTCAAAGACAGGTAATTCTGGAGATCTACAGTCAACCTCTCTGCTTCCTTAAAACAAATACTGTCTTTTGTAAATCAGCACATAGCATTTCATATGCTTACTATTATAACATGATATTCTTTCTTCCTTCAGATTTGGGAAGTTTATTAAAGAGTCTCTTACTCAAGTCTTTAAACAGATAAGTTTCACCACTTTTTACAAATATCACCCACGTAAGATCATGAATGATTGCCTTTTTGCTTGAATGACACATTGGTACCTGTGCTGCAATGTTAGGCATAAGCTGAAAATGCTGTAATGAACATCATGTTTGCCATGAAGCACTCAGTGTAGTAAATATTTTTGTTAGGAATATTAGAAAGAAACAGCCAGAAAGTCACATTGTTTCAATGTGACTTCACAGCTTCTAGCTGGACAACCTGAATTTTCAAAAGAAGTTGGCAGATAAAGTCCTGACAATGAGAAGGACATAGTAGTCTAAGGGCAAGTTGACCATTGTAACCATTAATATTGTTTGTGCCTCTAAGCTGAAGTCACACTTCCCAAAGCACACACACTTCTGATTCCCATGCCTTCTTCTCTGCCTAAAAGTCTACCTGAGTCCCACCTTAGACACTCCTGTCTCTCCTCTGCTAGGATACCCTACAGTCATCTTTACTGCCACATTCTTTCCATACTCTTCACATCCCTGTCACCTACCAGCCAATTTCTCTACCCAAATTTGTAAAAGAACAGTTATCATTCAGTGTCTTCATTTTCCATTCATATCTCATTCCACTGAGCTGGGCTTCTAGAACAAAGACTTGCTATTACAGTGGGCTTTGATGATTAAATTCAAAGAATAATTTTCATCCCCTGAATTATGGGCCTTCTCTATAAAGGTTTAATGTATTGGTGACTCTTCATTTTCTGAAAACCTCCCTTACTTCAGGTCCCATGAGGTCATGCCCTTCTAGCCCTTTTCCTGTTCCTTTGAACATTGTTTTTCTTCTGGAATTTCTCCCTCACTACTTATCCTTCTCAACATTTTAAAACACTTGTCCCAGGTTCCACCTCTTAGCTCACTGCTCTTTTCATTCCACGATTCTCCCTAGATTTGTTCACACACTTTCATGAAAACCATACCTTCACGTCCAGCTAACAATTCCTAAGCCATCTCCAGTCCCAAACCTTTGCCAGAGTATTAGCTGTTACAAGACGCCTTGGAGACACGCAGCTTGGCTTCTCAATGGCTAGCATCCAAACTTTGCCTCATCTGACTCTGCCAATAGGCTTGTCCCAATCTCAGTCAGTGCCTCCAATGTCCACCAAAACACACTAGAAGGCCCTGGCTGGTGTGGCTCAGTGGAATAGTGCTGAGGGTCACTGGTTTGATTCCCAGTGAATTGAACCAAGCCAGATCTCCAGCCAGGTCCCCAGCTGGAGGCAGGTGAAAGGCAACCATACATTGATGTTTCTCTCCCTTTCTTCCTCCCTCCCTGCCCTTCTCTCTAAAAGTAATGAATAAAACCTTTAAAAAAATAAAATAAAATAAATGAATAAAATGTTTAAAAAAACACTAGAAAGACTTATGTCCCCTTCCTCATTTCCTTCATCTCATTAATCACTGTCCTGCCTGTTTTACCTCCTCTATAACTTGCCACCCTTTCTTTATAACTACTGCTCCAAAAAAATAGTAAATTACCATGTTTTCCACACACTACTTTTAATCATACATATCTCAACAAATTCCCCTGCCCTCCTCCCCTTACCACCACCTTCATTTGGCTTATTCCTACATCTCCATTACCACTTCATTCCTCCTAAAACAGTTTTTCTGACCCCCACCCCATCCTGCTTCAAACTGGGTGAGCTACCCATCACCTCTACTCCTGTAACACCCTAATTAGACGTCAGTCATTGCACTTAAATTGCAATGACTTATTTGCATATCTTTCTTCAGTACCAGACTGTGTATGGTTTCTCCAGTGTTTATCACAGTGTATGGTACCCGTTGGGTGCATAATAACACTTAACGAGTTAATAAATACATTGATTTATTCACTGATTTGTTTGCCCAGGTAGACTTTTCTAATAAACAAACAAAAAACAAAAACAACAAAAAAGTTGAACAGCCAGTATGTGTTACAACGTGTCTGGCAAGGATATTTCCTCAGGAAAAATGAGTACATGAACCTTCTGGTTAATCCATCAGCCTTTCAAGGGATAAGTCAAAGTGCATGTTCTTCAAAACCTGAATTCTCTGAATGAAGTTAGTAGAGAGGCTTTGAGTGTGAGGAAATAAATAATACCTCTACTCTCTCCTTCAGCTAACCTCTTGGAACTCCTGACCCACGAGCCTATCATCACTGTTACCTCTGACCTCTAACAAGCCACAGGTCTCGGCCACTTACCACAGGCAGGCGAGGGTTATACCTGTGTGTCGAGGAAGGTGGCCCTGTGGTGACTTCCTTGTAAATGTAATTGTATTTAGGAGCATGGCTTGAGCACTGAGACACCAGGCCCTAAACAATTGTACATTAACTGCTTCTCATTGAAAAATAATGTTACTACAGTATGATTAGACAGTGGTTGAAGGTCTAAGGCACCTTAACAATTGATTATTCATTTCTTTGCCATAATATTAGATTCAAGACAAAGTAAATCTGTATGTGTTTTTACACGATCTTTGAACGTAGTACCACTGCCCAATATACACAATACATTACTATTAAACCATGAAAAACTGATTTCATAATTAAGGGAGATAACAGAACATAATTTTTTAAATGGCTGATAAATAAATGAATCATGAGCTTGCTGATTCAAGGCTTTGGTGGGGACAAATTTAAGATGGCCAAAATGACTTGGAGTTACATTCTGGACCATACTGTTTTGATTCTAGCAATGATCAGGCAAACCTCAGCATGTTAGTAGTGATAATAAATGATGACCATTGTAATCTCAACAATGGCAACACTTAAGCCCAGGACAAGTGCTCTGTACTGTCAGAGTGGACTGGGAGCTGGGACAGGCAAAGTAGGACACTGCTATTGACACTGCAGCTTCCCTAGGGCTGTCCTTGGGGAAAGAGGAACACAGCCTGTCACAGACCTGCAGTGGCCCACATACCCTTCAGACTTGGGCGCAAGTACATATACCCCATGTGAAATATTTATATATGAATACATCTGTAATCTCGATTTTGTTTGCACAGCATTCTGATACTCCCGGGGTATTAGCTGGTGATGTATATTTATACCCCTCCCTTTTTAATCACTATTACCCTGCCCATCTGGATTGTATTTCCTGATATTTCCTTTCTCCTAAGATTGATTCTTTAGTGTTGATTTTACGTTCCTAGTTCCTGACCTCATGCCACCTCTCAGCTCTGGATCTTCTTATCCTGGTCATACCTATGTCTGTGCCCCTATCCCCTACATTTGAGAGGAAAAAAAGGGATCAGAGGAAGCTTTTGAAAGATGCTGCTTGAAATTTTCATCATTTTCACTATCACCTCCTATGTGCCCCTAAACCTGATGGGGAACCAGAAAGTGAAATTGAAATGAGATAAACACATTCCTCAGCAATTCTATTCTCACTGTTTATATCTGGAAGATATTCATGGCAGAGCCATGAATTATCATACACATTTGGAGCATGAAGTGGTGGAGTGACTGTTTTTGTTTGTTTATTTGCAGCAAAGTAGGGCACGTGGAAAAGTGCTCTAGATCCATCCAGTGGTAGTTTTAACATCCACATAATGTGTTGCCACTGACCAGATGGACAAAGATAGAAGCTAATTTTTAGGAATTTCCAGTCTCCAGTCTCCAATCCCCTTGGTTATGCTAGATGTTCCTCATTTCAGCATAATACACAGACCTACTACCATCAAAACTTATACCTCTTGAGTGTATCAGATCACAACTTCAGGTAAGAGTTAGGAAGAAAGTGACCTCCAGAATCCATCTCTCTGCTCTATCTTAAAACGTCAAAGCATTTACCATAAGTAATATAAGTTATAGCAACAATGACAGAAACTATTTCTGGTACAAGCACTTGATCCTTTTTTCTTTTTTTCATTCTCAATTAGCAATGGAAACCAATGCATCCAATTAGCTATCCCAGAAGTAGGTATGGTGTAGAAAGAATGTCCTTGATCACCTAGTGAATGAAAAGTTTGTAAAATTCCAGGCATTCAAGTCAAGTAAAACATGAAAACCTCTAGCAGTGAGAAGGGCAGAGATAATGAAGGACACAGGTCAGCCTAGCCCAAGAGCATGGCCCTGGGACTAGTTTCCAGACCAGCTCCAAACATTTCAAAGCTCCTTTCTTTCTTCTACAAACTGACCCAAGTATTTTCACGAAGTTCCTTTTTTTGTTCCTCCCAATGGTGCAGGGATGACAAGGGGTGTGGGCACCATGAGTGAGGACCAAGCTGTCTGTATAATGTGCCCGTTGTACATTAGGCAGTTTTCAGTCCTGTGGATCAGTTCACAGAACCTGTGCTTTGTTTCATTTTAATAGCCCATCTTCACACTTTTAGGCCTCTCAGGTGCTGCTGAACTGAATGTTTCTCAGGTTATCAGCATCCACCAAAGACCTCTGTAGAGAAGATATTTTGAAAGATCATATTATCATCCTAGCTGAGGCTAAACTGCTTGCGGCTCTCTGACGCTAACTTCAGAGTGAAGCATGCTTGCTCTGAGCAAGTGGTCTCATCAGAGCCACTTAAAGGTAACAACATCTTACAAAAGCCCCTCTGGGTCTCTAAAGGTAGAGCCCTCCTGACTCCTCCAGTCAGGGAAAGCTTTAGACCGCTTCTGGGAATGCAAATGAATGAATCCCCATGTGACAGCTGTAATAAAAGGCTCCTGTCTTTTTGCAAAGCATTCAAATGCCATCTGGCAATTTCGTTGACGTCAGCAGGCACAGAAAAACAACTGCCTCCCAGCTTTCTTCATCATTCCCTTCCACCCCCAACTTTGATTTTTACCTCCTCCCTGGCAGAGAGCTCCAACTTTTAGTTATGGAGAAGGACAGGAGCAAAGAAACCTTTTAAAAAGATGATCTCTATTTCCTGTCTGTGCCAAACCGGCACTAGCATCAGAGCAGAGTATTTGACTCCGTCTCTCCCAATTCCAGTTAAAGGTCGTATAGATCATTACATTCAAAAAAAATTTTTAAAGCCTTTCCTATTTGCTTTAGGACTTGAAGTACAGTTATTCTGAGACGAGAGGTGTTAAAGAAAACTATTAATGTGACTTCTGATTCAACACATGCTCTCTTTGATCACTGCAAATAAACATCTAGTGTTACGCAGAGAACAAGCCTGGAGTCAGGCTGAATACATGGGCTTGAGAATTTCCGTCTCATGCATACATCTTCCAACAGTTCACCAGAAGCATAGATGGGCAGGGGGTTTTTTCCCCCCTCAATGTTGAAATCATATAACAATTATTATCAAGCTATTTTGCCTTAGATACAGTCCATGAAAAACAAATTTTCTAAATTATTAAAAAAGAAGCAAATAGGTCAGCTGAATGTTTGTACCCTTGTCAAAGACACAGAATTACAGAAGAAACACCACTTTTATATAAAGAAGTCCTAATTTAAAAAACAAACAAACAAAAAAACAAAATAAACAAAAAACAACCCTGCTAATATTTGTATAGAAGAGCATATAAATTTTAAGTTATTATAAACTAATATAGCTTTTTTTTTTTTATTACAAGGGAGAAGGTGAATACTGACAATACCTAAACTGTTCTTGAAAACAGGCAAGCTCTGTCAATAGGAAAGAGTAAAAAGACCCCATTAAAAGCTGATTAATCAGGTCTGTATCAGCCTCTGAAAGATTACTTCTCAAGGTAAAAGAATAACACATTTGAATGAGATCGTATAATTTTACCCATATTACTGGTACCTGCTACTTATCTAGTCAGAACATTATCCCATGAAAAAAGTTTCTGGAAAACAAATTAAGGATAAGTCTATTAAGTCACTACTAGCCAATCATGCTGTTGCTTAGACACACTGCTTTGTATCTAATTCTTTGCCTTTCCTAAAGTTTTGCCTTCTCACTTCAAAAATATTAAACATTCTAGTATTGAAAGGAACACTGATTGCCATTATTTTTTCAATTTTCTCATGAAAAGTAATTCATCATGGAAGTTAGGTGAGTGATTTTAAAGTATATGCATAATAATGATGTCATTTCTGGGCTAAACATTTTTTTCAATAGCTCCCTCTCATCTATTAAACCTTGAATTCTGTTCCAACTTATTTGAGGAATATGCCACAGTCCCCTTAGTAGAAATAGTGAGGTCAGTTATAAACACAAGGGCAATTAGGGTTAGGTGAGAAGAAGTAACCGGGGGCTGTATAATTTGAAAATTTATCATGTAGTATAGAAATGTACACTTGTAACCTACAGAATCTTATTAACTAATGCCACCTCAATATATATATAAAAGAAAGAAAATTTGCTGCCACTAACTAATTCTGAAAAGGAGAGTAGCATACGTGAATAGAGGGCTTGTATTGATATAACTAAGCTCTACTTCCCCTTTAATTTTCACCTTAACTCTTGCCATTCTTTTTCCCTTTTAGTAAGTATTTGTAGTTTCTTCTTTTCCCACAGGCTGTTGTTTACTTCTGGTCCCCTGGATTATCCTCATGAACCCTTTACACAGAAGACACATTTCCTTGTGCACCAACATGCTCTACCTTTTATGGGTTAACTCAAAATGCCCCCTTCCAGGTGCCCAGCTCTGCTTTGGTGTCAAGGTGCCCCCTTGTGCACATATCCTCACTTCAATTTCCGCATTCAATCCTGTATGAACATTTTCTCCTGAAAATGCAAACTCCATTAAGGTGAGGGCAGTATTATTCACCTTTGATTCCTCAGTGCCTGGCATGATATGAAGTACTTAATAGATGGCTGTGTAAAGAACAAAAGAAAGAAGAGAGGGCAACACAAGCATAGCAAAGAAAAAAAAAAAAAGACATGAACCAGAATCACAACTAAAATGTCATTACTAAAGATACAAACAAAAAATAATTCAAATGGTAACTTATCATGGCGGAAGGAAAGCAGCTAGGATTTATTGAATATTTACTATGGACCTAGTAGCATGCTAGGTATTTTCACATATTATCCCATTTAATATTGAAAAAAATCAGAATTAATACCTATATATGAAAAATGAGCTTCCAGAGATTTTGAGAATTATGCCATAGCTCCTCAGCTGGCAATTGGTGGTGGTGAAACGAAGTGCAGACATTTGGAAACTGTAGCTTTACTAGATACTTAACAACGGATGGTGTTTTGCTTAAGGCAGAACAGGAAATGGGAAGAGAAGACAGAAAAATGCATAACCTGCTGCTCAAGTTGAGATGAATCTTGAAAGTTCTAATCATCAATCTATTCAGGTGTAAGATAAAAACTCAGCAAAGTACACTTGGAAAATAGCAACTCGAGGGTAAGTCTAAACTATGCTTCAGTTCCCGCACTGTAACAGTTCCCTGGAACAAAATGTCAATTTAGCAACAGGAAAAAAAATGAGTTCAAGGAACTATTAGTAGAGTTGTACTTTTAAGCTTTCAATAATGAGCAAATTGTTTAACATACTTTCTATGAAGTGTTAAACACAGAAGCAAAGCGTGTTCTGAGAGCCTTACCTAATTGTAATGGCTTTTAAGTGAAAATTACTTTTCTTAGAACAGAGAAGTCCAGAGATCAAGAAAAAAACAAGTTAACTTCTTTTTAGAAGAAAAGCAAGTCCACAACAAAATGAGAATCACCAGAAAAAAACAAAAAACAAAAGACATTTCTGAATTTGAATGGTGCACTTGAGATCGATCCATTTGCAAGAATTGGTTTTATCTTGCCTAAAGAACTAGTCTCACTTTGAGGCAACATAAAACATCTCAGATTCATAGTAATGCTTTTTTGGAGTTATTCCTAGGATTGTAATGTAAAAAAAACAAACAAACAAAAAAAATAAGCAGAACTTACACACCAGTCTTATAGTTGGTCTGGAAAAATAAATAAACAAAATAAAAAGAATATTTGACTTGGCTGGTGTGGCTCAGTGGATTGGCAAACCCAAAGGTCACTGGTTCGATTCCCAGCCAGGGCACATAACCAGGTTGCAAGCCAGGTCTCCAGCCAGGCCTGTCTGTAGCTAGAGGCAGGTGACAGGCAACCAACCATACGTTGATGCTTTGCTCCCTTTCTTCCTCCCTCCCTGCCCTTCTCTCTCTAAAAATAATAAAATCTTTTTAAAATAAAAGTTATTTAAAAAAAAGAGAATATTTTAATCAGGGAGCCTAGCATTCTGCATCCTGTTAGGAACAGCGGCTGCTAACAAGAAACAATCAATAGCCTGTCAAGGTGAAGTAGGAGATTCTGCCCTTACGGAGTGATGCTGCTAAACCTTAGGTAGATGAAAACATTCTAGAGATACAAGAAACTTCAGGTATGTTCACGGCCTCTCATCAACATTTTGAGACTCCAAGTCACATCATGTCCTACTTGGTGGCATTTCCTGCGCAACTGACCAAAATCTGTAATTTCCTGACAAAACTGTCATGCTATTTTGATCTGATAATATTTTATCCCACTCACATGAAAGTTTCTAATGTGTAAGTATATCAGAGTTTCCCGGTCATCTCTCAAAAGAAAATTTCTGAACCTGCTAAGTCAGAGGTCATCCATTTGACAAGGGACACTGCCCATCTCTGTGACCTTGCTAACCAGGAAAGATCTGATCGTTCTTGGAATCATCTTTTGCTGAAAGCAATAAGGCTTCTACCACTTGACAAAATAGTTCTTTCCTTGTACTGGAAGACTGAGGGGATCAGTAGATCAGCTGAGTGGCCTTCGACAATCAGTTCTACTTTTGCCTTCATCTGTCAGACCTCTCAGATACTCCTAGTTCTCCATAGAAAGGAAGCAGCTCTCCTGTGTCATGCTACATTAGAATTAACACTTGTCTCACCCCATTTGTGTTTTCTCCTGATATTGGTAGGCTATAAAAAAATGAAACGTTTTATTTTTGGAACAATAGTAGCTTCTTAAAATAATTTCCATTGATCAATAAAAACAAAGCAAAAATACTACTAGGAAATTAAAATGCTCTTTTAATTTATTCAGGGCTTATCTTATATCAGAAACTAGTTGAAGCATGTTACATAGATCATGGCATTCTGTCTTAGTATCACCCTGGTAAGCATACTTTTATTCTACAGATGAATTAGTAGAGTTTAAATAACTTAACTGAGGTTGCACATATAGTAAGTGATGGGGCCAGAATGTGACCCCAGGGAGTCTGACTCCACACTTTGTTCTTTTAACCATTAGCCTCTAGATTGTCTCCTTACTGAAACCTGTTTTAAAGAGATTTTACCAATTTTCTCATTCTTAATGAAACCACTCACATGCATTGAGGTGGGCTAAATTAAGCAACTCTGAGGAAAGACTAGAAAGCATTGGAAAAATTATATAACTCTGCTTTAAGACCTCCTAGTTTGCAACTATTTATCTACCAAAGTGACAGAAATTTAAATACGAGATCTGTCCAGAAAAAGTCCAGCCATTGCTAATATAATGAGAATGGACTGCATGTCATCAATGTAACCTAGTAGCCAAGGAGAGTGGGCAGGAATAAACATGTGTGAACAATGACGACTTGATTAGTCAGGGGAGACAGTAGACACCAACTGAGTGAGCATGTGTACTGAGTGGCCATCATATTCAAAATGATTGAGTAGAGCAGTGAATGTGCATCAAATTTTGCATTAAGTTTGAATATTCTTCTCTGGAAATTATTCGGATAATTCAGAAGGCCACAGCTATGGGCAACTGGTGATTGGCAGCTTCATCACAACAATGCACTCAACTCATGCATCATGTCTTATGCAGAGTTTTTTGTCAAAATATCACGTTACCCAGGTGACTCAGCTACCCTACAGCCCAGATTTGGAGCCCTGTGACTTCTGGCTTTTCCCAAAACTAAAATCACCTTTAAAAGGGAAGAGATTACAGGCTGTCAATGAGATTCAGGAAAATACGATAGGGCAGCTGATGGCAATTGAGAGAACTGTGTGAGGTCCCATGGTGTCCACTTCAAAGGGGACTGAGGTGTCATTGTCCTATGTGCAATGTTTCATGTATTTTATATCTTCTTTAAGAAATGTCTCTTTTTTCATATTACATGGCTGGATACTTTTTGAACAGTCCTCCCATGTATGTAGATATGTTTGTGTATGTATTGTTTCTATGTTAAAAATTGTATGAAGCAAGGTAGAGGTGAGGGGAGTGTTTCATAATGTGAATTTTGGGAGGTGAGGGCAAAACCAGTATTCTGACAGGGGGTAAGGTCAGTAAAATGTGAATATATAATAAGCAAAAACCAGTTTTCAGACAATGGTGGTGGCGGGAGGGAAGAAGCAGGGATAAGTCTGTAATTTTCAAACTGTTCAGCAGAATTCAAGAGTCCCTTAGGGGACAGTTTCTCAAGAATGGATTAGTTTCAGGGATTACTAAAATTATCTTTTTCTCCCTCTAGATATTAAATTGTGGGAGAATATTATTTATAAATGTACTTCCTCTATATCCTGCCATGAACTTCACTCTACAACAGAGCACTTGTTTCCAAGTCCGACTGAGAGTCTTATCAAAATAAATATTTCTACTTACAGAGCGATGAGAGCAAACACAAAATGAAAATGTCTACAGTCCCAAACATATTGCGACCTACACCAACATGTATATTCACAATGAATACTATTTCAGGTTCAGCTTGTACCAGGGGTCACTGGTGACAAACCACTTTAAGTTTCACGATTCACTTTATAAGCACAAGTGTTACCACCATAATTTTATTACTTCAGTATTTGACAATATTTTAAAATATAAGGCAACAATTTCAGGTTGCAAGCCAGGTCTCCAGTCAGGTCCATAGCTGGAGGCAGGTGAAAGGCAACCGTACATTGATGTCTCTCTCCCTCTCCACCTCCCTCTCTTCCCCTCTCTCTAAAAATAATAAATGAAAATATTAAAAAAATATATAAGCTAACAATTAATTCAGAATGTATTATTTGCATGGTAATTATTTCTATCAAAACAATTTTCTACTATATAATTTTTAAAGCAACAGATCACAGAGGGATATTTCCATTAGGTCTTACTTTGGAGGGCCATCTCTTTTGTAAAGACAGTGTCAGAGTCAGAGAACAGAGACTGTTAAGGGTATAAAAAATTAAAAATTTCTCCAAACTAAATAATCCAAAACCGCATTTTTAGAAGGTAAAATTAAATATTTCCTTTCTTCCTTTTTATTTTTTAAACTTAATCTTTATTGTATTTTTTCCATCACCATTTAGTCCCCTTACACCCCCCTGGCCCCAGCAATCACCACACTGTTGTCCACATCCATGAGTCCTTTGTTTCAAAGGGCTGTCTCTTCTTCATTCTATTAGTAATGAGGCCAAATTTTAAATTTCTAATATTTCACAATTTCTCTCTCCAGTTTACCTTTAGAACCATGTGTACCTATAGACTCCAGGCTCAATTCCAACAGAAGAAAAAGATTGCAAGCTCTATTTCATTGCTCTGCTTCCAATGCCTGTGAATGTGTGTGTATTTAACTGGTTAGACAGTAAATTCCAGCAGGAGAAAAAAGGCAATAGTTGAGGTGGCAGCAGACATAGTTGGCTCTAAGCTATGAAACATGTTCTGCTTGGTTTCCCTGTAACTTGTTCATACAATGACCTGTATCAATATTAAATAGTCACTTATTGCTTGATGACCCTTCAGCAAAATAAAACCAAAGCCCAAACAAAAAACAACAAAAACTGGTCTTTTACCTCAAAAACCTAAGATTAAAAAATATTGAGCAATAATAAACAGTCTACTGGGCATGAGATTTTTACCTGCTATTCTGGTTAAGTTTAATGTTTGTTAGGGTGATAAACTATTTCTAGTCAGCCATTTTGCTGGCGACAGAGTCCAATATTATGAATGCCTTTCATAATTTTCAAAGGACATTTTGAAAAAACTGCCTCTGCTATTTTTCTCCCAAGACCAAATTAGTTCATTGTAAGGAAAGCTGTTTGAAAATCTTAGTAATAAACAAGCCCAGAGGCTATAATTTTCTGGATAGTGGAACCCTCTGTTTGCTTCTGGAAGCAGTAGGTGAGCGTGTCATTCTTTTTCCCATTTATTGTTCAGATTTCACCATGATCTTTTATGTGCAACTGTCATTTTGAAAATGCCAGAACAAGATTCAGGAGGTTAATTTATACCATGGGCTGTTGCTTTAAGAAATGCTTGCTTATTTGCATATTTGTCAGGAAAGCAATGCATAAGGGTGTGGAGAAGAAGTGGAGGATCCTTGCTTTAATACTAGGTTGTGCATTCATTTCTCTGATTTTGTAGACACTTTTGCTCTTGGTGTCACAAAAGTAAATAGCAAAATATAATTTGCAGTAATCTGCCTAACCCTGTCATCAAGAGAAACAGAAACAGAAAAGAATCAGAAATCTCCTGCTTGTCAAAATGCAGACAAGTTCATGGATTGCTGTGGTCATAGCACTAATTGACTAAATGCTTTCTCACCTTCAACTGTTTTTAATCATGCCAGCGTGGTTACAGAGTTGAATTTTGAAATGACCCCTTTTTCTTTCCCACCCCCATAATCTTTTATTCATCCTTCAAAGCCACCAGCTCACAAAGCCTTCAGCCTTTACTGATTTTTCTCTTCTTCATCTTCCAACCACTAGAGTCAGTATTAGACCATTAAAATTTAAGTTGTGAGGAAAGAAGCCATATCTTTGAACCCGGGAATTACAACTCTTTGCTCTCTCTCCACAACCCCCTATTCCCAAGTCATGAACTCATTGAAATGGGCATGGAAATCTCCAGGAGGTAGTTTACTATGTGATAAATATAACATGGATGCAGTGAATTTAATTAGACAGAATAGAGACTTCTTTAGTGCTAATTATGTAATTTTAAGTAGTTATATTTTATTTTTATTAAATTTTGATTTAATATGCATGGTCTCATTTCTTCTACGAATGAATAAACTCTAATCCAACATTTTGAGTAGGGGCCTTTCCTCCTGTGAAGGAGGACTGGGCCTATCCATTTCTACTTGGCTCTCAGTTTTTTCCCTGAACTACAGGTTAAGTTTAAAATCCTTACTTTGATTTTTAACAAAGCATTACTTAAGGTTCAACTTTGAAACACTGTTTATATTGCAAATTGCATAATAAAAAGCTATTCAGTTACTGATGAATGAAAATGAGATGTTGGTGAAAGAATCCCCTACTATAGGAGGCAATGGGCTGGGAACTTAGTGGTAGATGGTGAGGAATCTGCTCTTAGAGGCTAGAAAAAGGTGTCTACGTGATGAACACAACAGTCATATAGTAACATTGTAGCATCCAGTATCTGGGGAGGTAGATGATGTATGGAATAAGTTTGTAGCTCTTGCAGAGAGACTGGAAAACAGGACGTGAGTGGATGTGTTGGTTACTATGAGCTGTAGCATCTGACAAGGTAGAACTGACAAGAAACAGATGAGTACAGAAAAGTCTGGTATCATGCACAAGGAAGAAGAAAAGGGAGTAGAAAATACTAAGAACAGGGAAAAGGTAACTGCTTTTTTTTTTTTTTTTTTTTTTTAAAGATTTTACTTATTATATTTTAGAGAGAGGGAAAGAGAGAGATGCAGAGAGGGAGAGAGACATCAGTGTATGGGTTGTCTTTCACCTGCCTCCAGCTAAGGACCTGACTGAGATCTGGCTTGCAACCTGGTTATGTGCCCTGGCTGGGAATTGAACCAGTGACCTTTGGATTTGCAGGCTGGTGCCTTATCTATGTGACACCAGCCAGGGTCGGCAATTGCTTTTTATTCTCAAATGGCAAAAGAACAAACTGAAAAGGACACCCAATTCAAAATACCTGTTACAACTTAGTCTTCATAAGGGTTATTCAAGAATACTGCCATTATACCCGCTGTTAAAATCTCTGTATGGAATAAGACATCTTAGAGCAAAAACAAATGAAAATTTTCGTACTCAAAATATCTATTCTGTGGGATAAAATAACACTTGGAAAAGAGACTGAAGATGCTTTTCTAATGGAAAATCTTTCAGGTTTTTCAAAAAAAAGACTTACAGTTTCATATTATCAGCATCTAAACCAGGAGGGATAGAGCAAATCTGCTGGTATTGATATATATTTATCAAGCAGCTACTATGCGGCAAATAGGGTTAGGCATTGCAAACACAACTGTGAACACAGCACATAGGAGAGTTCAGACCATTCACAGGTTATAGCGTAGTTAGTAGTGAGATAAATGAGCAAGTCAAACGTTATTACAAATTTAAGTGAATATTAGAAAGGAAACCAGTTGCTGTGGTAGGAAATACTGGTCCTGTATGAGGAGGGGAGTACCTTTGTAGAGGCATGACATCATAGAACCTTCCTCTGACTGGCTACACCACTTGGTCTTGTGCTTTATCTTTATTATTGCCTAACTTGTCCTCTGCCTCACGTCATCCATTACCTGAGTGCTACCAGAATGACTTTTAAAAGCATAAATATTATAATTATCTTCCCATAATGTAGATCTAATTACATTAGTTCGCAATCCAAGGTCCTTCAAAAGCTTTAGGAAAATGTCGTGTAAAAATACAAGAACCTGCAAGATGTGGCTTCCGTCTGTCTCAAGTTACTTCCTAACTGGTACTTTCTGCCTCTTTTATGTAATTAAGATTCTGCTAAGCTTTTATATACAGTACCATTACCTGGAAAGTCCTCCACACCCTTTCCCTTGACCTATTCTTAATCAGCTCCCAAGAGGCATTTCCTGACTATCTAGTGTATTTTTGAATCTTTCTTATAGACTCTTGTTCTTCCCAGAGCCATCTGCCCACATAGTACCAACCACACTTCCTTTTATATGCTTCATCCGTTAGACTAAGAACAGGGTAGCTTTGTTTTTGTGCTCCAGTTTCTCTAATGCTTATTAGAATAGTGTCTGTCAAGCAAAAGGGATACAATGTTGAATGAGTGGTTTAATAAATAATGTGTAGTTTTTAAAATCAGGTATACGAGAATCACATTTAATAATCTTATAGCACTTAACAAAAAGTAGAAAATCAAAGACTGTTTTCTGAATGAACACTTGCAGAAATACTGTGTAGGTTGTGTGCTACAATGGTGATGTAAAATATAAACCTGACTAAATTATAAACTAAATGTAAACTTATGTGTATCTCTGAAATTCAAAACTGGAAAGCAGATACTTATTTAATTTTGATCAACTTATTCTTTTTTATTTTTACTCCTTTTTATAATCCCATGTTACCCCTTCTGGGGCACTAAATCTTGTACTCTAAGGATGAGAAATGCTCCATTTGAAAAATGAGAAAGTCCATCTGTCCTTTAATAACACACGACTAAGGAAGAATATATATTTTCATTGTCAATGTGTTTAGCTAACTGACAAGAAAATTGTTTCCTACTTGACAAATTATGTTTTTGTGAATTTCCATAAATTAAGCACGCTAAAGATGAAGACTGTGTGTCTAATCTCATTTGCACTGGTAAATGACTGCCTCGAGTCGGAGTCAGTTCCTCCTCTCTGTTTATTTCTAGGAGAGGATTCAGTCCTTTCACATTATGTAAGACGAAGGTAATCCTTATTTCCTGTTTTCCAGATATCTGCATGTTTCTGCCAAACTCCTCTTCCCTGTTTTTAATTAGTTTGTATATAGTGCTGTCTTTATTCCAGGATGTTCATGTCTTTAATTTTAGTCAGTTTTTACGTCTCTTTCCTGTTAATCTAACATGCAGTAGACAAAATAAAAATTAAAATACATGAAGCAGTACTCACAATTCAATTAATAACTGAAACAAATTTGTTCTCAAATTCTTAACTTTAGAATGAAAAGGTAGTATTTTACTCCAAAACTACATTTAAAAAACTTTTAAAGACTGAAATTTAAACAACCTTGTCCATGACATATACTTAATAGATACATTTAGTACAATAAAATGTTCAAATTAAAATGTTGTAGCCCTGGCTGGTGGCACAGTGGATAAGGCCCCAGCCTGTGAACTGAAAGGTCACTGGTTTGATTCCCAGCCAGGGCACATAACCAGGTTGCAAGCCAGGGCTCCAGCCAGGTGCATAGCTGGAGGCAGGTGAAAAAGGCAACCATACATTGATGTCTCTCTCCCTCTCTGCTTCTCTCCCTTCCCCTCTCTCTAAAAATAATAAATAAAATCTTAAAATAAAATAAAATAAAATGTTACAATAGTTTTTGATAGAAATACTTTGAATTATGAATTTTAGCTAATTTCTACTATATCATGCACTTGAGTTTCATTGTTCATTAAAAAAATCTCTTTAAGCATCAATTATATAACAAATGAAATAAGATTGTCAGATTATAATTTGTAGTAAGAGCTCATTGTTTTAGGTCAAATCAAGTACTCTCAGTTTTAAAAAGATAGGAGGTTGAAAATCACAGCCTTTCAGTAAAAATTATATAAACAGCTCAATTTAACAGGATCTTGTGACATGATATTCAGAATGGAGTAGGAAAAAAAAAACTATTTTGACATAGAAGGAAGTCTGTAGATCACCCTATATGAGAGAGATTAATGTGTTATAATATCAAATGATATATGTATATTTGGTATATATTAAGGGCTCCCAAACACTCCCCATCTATCAGGCCACAGTATTACTAGTAGAGAGCATGAAGTGATTTCTGAAGTTTTCTGGTTAATCAGCTGCACCCAAAGTATACATCAAAACCAACTTGCCATGAATTCTCTCTACAGTTAGATTAAAATTATTTTTCTGTAATCATTTATTAAATCAGAGCTTTATTTTCCTTTTCTGCTTTTAATCAGAGCTTTTTTGCACCTTAATCTTAAGCAATGTATTAGCCCTAATAAAATAGATAACTATTAAGGAAGCTCTAATTTACTTAATGGAAGTTTACATTTTGCCTGATGCCAAGTAAAAATAATGTCAATAAAATGTTAAAATCCAATTTTAGTGAGGATATCTTAGTTTTAATTTGCTTTGTAAATTATAGGATGTAAAAATTAGTTTCCCATGGAAAATACCTGAGACAGATTTTATAGATTATATTATATTCATCCTCATAAATTACTTGAGAAACAGCCATTCCAAATCAGACAATTTAACTTACCTATGTAATTAGGTGTACCTGAATGAATAATATGTTAAATGACATTTACAGAAATTTGGAAGGATGGTACTTCCATTTGGGATCTCAGTTTTATCAAAGAATTCTGTGTAATGATAAATGAAATCCTTCTGTGTCCAAATATGATTATAAGATTTCATGCTGGCTTGGAAGAGAAAGGGAAGATAAGAAAATATTATCAATTGATATATTAGGAACATGTTCACAAAGAGGGCCTCGTCAGTTAGTTTTCAATGGCCAAGGGAAGAGGAATAGTACGTGTCCAGCAAGATCAGATGGGAGAGAAGGTCTAAGTTCTTCACACCATGCTTTGGGCTCAAAGAGCAGCAGACAGAGGTGGCAGCGATAAAGGCTATTTATGATGATGATGGTGATGAGGATGATGATGGTGATAAGGATGATGATGCATCAAGATATCATTTTAATGAGTGTATTTACTCTATTCCAGAAACTCTCTGATTTAATGCTTTACAATGGATTGTGTCTACAGGACAACCTATAAAATAAATATTATCTCATTTTCCAGATGAGAAACCTCTGACTTCCAAAGATTACATATCTTATTAAAGTTATATATATGTTTAATGGTGGACTTGAGATCTTTATTACTTCAAAGATCATTCTCCTAACCACCACACCAATCTGTATTTCATTTCAGTGAGCATGGAATCCTGCTGGACTCTACTCTAAAATTTGTAGTTTCATGAAATTCCAAGGAAACTTAATTATAACCTTTTGCTTTGACAGATGTGCAGCTTTAAGAAGATGAGAAATAGTACATTTTATCTCCATAAGCTGCTGCTGGTTAAACTGGAGGTTGTGGCATTTTTAGGGGTCTTCCAAAGTTCATAGTTAGAGGTAATTTCTATTATGTTATAAATAAACCAATCTCCTTCAGAGTCCTGTTGCATACGTGGTAAAGTGGAAAGGTTAGAGGACTCTACAGCTTTGAAACAGAATGTCTTCATGCACTTTACCTCATAAATCTAATTCATGTAAGGTAGGCTTGGCAGAAAAGCAGTCATATATTTCTGTTGGCTGAAACCGCCATTTTATTTTATTTTTTTGTCAGAAAAGCAATTCTGAAATGTTTATTTCCTGCATATTTATAAGGCTGAAAAAGTCAAGACTCAAAGATTGACTTTGCAGTTATTTAAATTTCTGAGACTACATTTATAACCTCTATTACCATATAGGGCTTGTGTTGCTAATTAAAATTAAGGTTGTACAATTCACTAAATAAAAATGAGTTTAGGGAACACCCAAAGATGGTGGTATAGGCAGACATGGCTAGCTTCTTTGCATAACCACATCAAAATTACAATGAAAAACATAGAACAACCATCACTCATAACTGTCATTAATCAAGTGAAATGGAAGTCCGACAACCACAAAACTAAAGAAACCACATCCTTCCAGATTGATAGAAAGGGCACAGGCAAGGAAAAGGCGGGTCCCTCACCCATGTGTGGTGGGTAAAAATTCAGGAGAGCTATCTCAGGAGCAAGAAGTCCCAGCTCCACACCAGACCCCCAGCCCACAGGTCCAGTGCCAGAAAGATAGGTCCCCACAACCTCTGATTGCAAACACCAGCAGGGACTGAGTTGGTGGAAGAAACTTCTGGAGCCCAAGCAGTTCCTCTTAAAGAACCCACACATGGACTCACCTACTCAGACTCACTCCCTCTGAGCTCCAGCACTGGGCAGCAGCTTGAAAGGCACCAGTGGCATACAGGGAGAAACTGAAATACCTAGCTAGCACCAAGGTGAGCAGAGGCCATTGTCCATGTGAGAACCCCCACCACCCCAACACATACATACATACACACACACACATACACACACAGAGCCAGCAAGCTGGTACCACATCTGAGACTCCATTAACCCAGCTAACACGGTTTGACCCACCTTGGAGATCCCCAGAGACTTTGTCCCACCCAAATGACATACAGTCCCACCCAAACTGCTTTTCCATATGAATGGCTTGTCTTTGCTCTTTCCTCACAACTTCCTAAATCCTATCCAACAAGAAACAGCTGATTCCATTAAGCCTCCAGCTGGGCACTAGTGAAAGCCAGGTTAAATTCAACAGCTTGGCTTCAGATGGGAATCTATAAGCACAACATAAGTAGCCCCATCTCAGATTGTTTTATAGCTCAGGCTGCGTAGGGTGTCTTGAGCAAATCACAGATAGGGGCTGACCTTGGCCTGCATCACTCAGGGAACTCCAGGGCCAGCACACCCACTGGGCAGCTACAGACCATGTTAGCACACCAACACCCTCCCCCTGCATAGCTGATCTTCCATGGAGGGTGGAAGTTGGTGGTCAATGGTCACAGCCAATCCTTGAAACTGACTGGCCTGGGTAAATCTTTCCCATTGATCTGCCAATAGCAACCAAGTCTCAAATACAAGAGGAGAGTAAACTTAGCCCACATGAAAGGTGCACCTTGAGTGTCCAGCTTGAGTGATAGGGGACACTATAGGACACCTACTACATTAGGCCACACTAGCAAGACAGAGAGTCAAAGCAACTCTACCTCATACATAGAAACAAACAGAGAAAAGCTGCCAAAATGAGAAGACAAAGAAACATGGCCCACATGAAAGAAAAGATCAAAACTCCAGAAAAAGATTAAACAAAATGGAGATAGTCAAGATGTCAGATGAAGATTTCAAAACTCTTGTGATCAGGATGCTCAGAGAACTCACTGAGTATAGCAAAACCATAAGGGCAGAAATGAAGGCTACATTAAGTGAAATTAAAAAAAAAAAATCCGTAAGGAACCGACAGTGAAAGGAGGCAAGCCAGCATTCAAATCAATGGTTTGAAACATAAGAAATACACTTTTAACCAGAACAGAATGAGGAAAACAGGATTCAAAAGAATGAGGAGAGAATAAGAAGAGTCTGGGACAGCTCCAAAAGAGCCAACATCTGAATCATAGGGAAGCTAGAAGGAGAAGATGATGGCCAAGAAATTGAAAATACTTGAAAAAAAATAATGAAAGAAAATAGACATACAAGTTGGACCCAGAGGCCCACTCCAAGATACATCATAATTCAAACGCCAAAGGTTAAAGATAGAGAAAAAATCTTAAAAGTAGCAAGAGAAAAACAGAGTTACCTACAAAGGAGTTTCCATAAGACTATCAGCTGGTTTCCCAAGAGAAATTTTGCAGGCAAGAAAAGACTGACAAGAAGTATTCAAACTGATGAAAAGCAAGGGCCTACAACCAAGATTACTCCAAACAGCAAAGCTATCTATCATTCAGAATGGAAGGGCAGAGAAAGTGCTTCCCAAACAAGGTAAAATTAATGGAGTTCATCATCACCAAACCCTTATTGCATGAAATTTTAAAAGGACTTATTTAAGAAAAAGATCAAAGCATAAGCATTAAAATGACAATAAACTCACAACTATCAATAACCAAATCTTAAAAACAAAATCAAACAAACAAACAAAAAACTAAGCAAATAACTAATCAGGAAACAGAATCACAGATATGGAGATCATTTGGAGGGTTATCAGCAGGGAGAGGAGAGAGAGAGAATGAGGGAAAAGGGTACAGGGATTAAGAATCATAACTGGTAGATACAAAATAGGAGGGTGTTAAGAATAGTATAGAAAATGGAGAAGACAAAGAACTTCTATGCATGACCCATGGACATGAACTAAGCTGGGCAATGCTGGAGTGAAGAGGGTACCAGGTGGAGGGAAGCAAAGGGGAAAAAAATTGGGACAACTGCAATAGCATAATCAACAAAATACACTTAAAATAAAGTATTTTATTTTCAAAAATCAGTTTAATCTATTTTAAATATAGCAATTAGCATAAAAACTGAATTTTTATCTTATCTGATAAAGTATTTCAATGGTCTAATGATAAATCAGATATTAAATGTGTTTGGTGAGAAGTAACACAGCATAGTAGAGTCTAAGGCAGGACTTTAGAGTCAGACAGATATGTGTTTGAACATAATCTTATCTCTTTCTCACTATGTGACCTTTGGAAAGTCATGTAAACTGTTTAAGTCTGTCTTTTTGCTTGTAAATGTGAAATGTTATTTAGAACTCTAGAGTATGAGCTTCCTGAGGGGCAAAATTTATCCTGGCATTGTACCCACACACAGGAGGTACTCAACAACTTTAGCTGAATAAATAAATTATTATTGACCTTCCAGAATTATTTTGTAGATTAGAATTATATGAATTAAGTACCTAGAACAATATCTGGGAAAAAAGTACATACTGAATGATGGTTAGCTTTTATTTTCTGTGGCTTAACTTAAGATATTTAAAAAAAAATATTTCACTTCAAATCTTTCATGTTTTGTTACAGGAAGCAATGAGAAATTACTTATCAAATATTGAAAAATTACCATCAAAGTCAACAAAAGGAAAAGACACAAGAAGTCTCCAGTTAAGCATGTAATTTAAGATGAACCAAAACCCAAGTCTGGAAAGTCAATATAATTATAGATGTAGGATCACCATTTTGATTGGTAAGGAATAATTAATACCAACCAATATGGGGGTAAGATAATACATATTGACATTTCTGAGCTTTCATTTTATACATTTTACAAAGACAACTTCCAAGAAAAGCATGAAATACATGATTGAACTACAGAATTGGATTTCAGTGGCCACAATGGTAAAAAGACTTTTCTGAAACACTAAAATTACTTGCATCTTAAAAATAAATGACTCATCTGATAAAATTGTTATTCTTTCAACAGATATTTATTACTCCCTGCTATGTCAGGATGTATATTTTTATATTCTTTCATAAATTTTAACATAAAAGCCTTAAAAACTCTTAAGTATGCAATCAATGCAGAAGAAAAAATATGGGAATAATGCAGGAGGAAGAACACTGTCAGTCTTTAAATAAATGTAGGTTTGGTACTAGATAAAGGTTATTAAATTCATGCACTTTAATCATTTACTTTTGGATGAAGTCGACAGGGGTTTTTGGAAGTTTAGTGAAGATTTCTACACAAAATAGTCTGCTTAACATTTAAGATAGTTTTGTAAGACTTAAAAGTAATTCTAGAATTATGGCTGTAAAGGTTTTGTCCCAAATCACATTTTCATTAAAAATTAACATTAAAACTTACCTAAAAATATTTTTAAAATAACCTGGACAAGTTTATCATAAACTTGATTTCCATTACTTTATGGATTTCTTGCTTTTCACTATTCTTTTCTAATATACTTCAATTGAAAACCCTTTTAGAACAAAAAGGTTATTCAGACCTTTTACCAGTAGTAACTCTAATTTAGTAACTATTGTCAGTATGTATAATCAGTAATAAGATATTTCTAGTTCAGACTTAGTTACAACAGTTTTCATTTCTTCAAAGTACACTTTCCTGATTTATTAGAGCTCCAGTTATCCTCAAATTAAAGCAAGACAACAGTGCAGCCAAATTGTGAAGTACGTTAAATGAAAGGTCTCTGTACTCAGATTTCACACCATTTGTCCCATTTCCTCATTCATTGGTTCAACATTTCTTCAACTTCTGAGTGACAGTTACTGTGGGAGAGTAGGACAAGACAAAAGTTCCTAAGTGTAAGAAGCTTCAGTCTTGTGGGAAAGTTTGCATGCTATTCTATGTTTTTCAATAAAAGCATGATGGATAAAAATGGGTATGGGAGCATAGTTAATGCTTAAATAGAATTGGTACTCACTGTGTCAACTGTACTGAAGAGGAATTTAAGAAGATAAATAGGAAAAAGGTATTTACTACAGGCAATTAGGAAACACGCTCTCATCTAAACTTTTCTATGTAATAATCATTTAAACAACTTTACATTCAGAAAAACCATTACCTTATTTTATTTTTATTTCTGAATAAATTTGAATTGCCAGAAATGTCTTCCTTATTGTCAACATGTGAATCTTTTTGTCCAAAGTACTAAAAAACAGAAAAAAAAAAATCCCCTTCTACATCCCAACACTTTTGATGAGTCAAGAAAGCACACCCCTGCCCCCAGAACACCCCCCCACACACACACACACAGAGTGTTTCTAAACATGCTGACTTTCTATGTGGGTGCCTCAGCTTTCCAATACCCTTCTTGGAATATGACATTCAGAACTGAATGTAACAAGTGTCATCTGGCCAATGGAGATTTTATTGAATTATCTTCTGTTCTGCAATAACCACTTGTTAGCAATAACCACTACTGCTAATGAAGCCCAAGGTTGCACTTGCTGTTAGAAAAGCCAGATAATTTTGGGCCTGAAGGCAAACCAAAATTGTTTCTCCATTTGTTTATAAGCAAATACACAAACCCTGTCCATACTAGAATTTTATTAAAAATTTAGGTGCAAAATTTTGTTTTCTTCTTTTCAGTTTTATCTTGTGAGTTTAGTATTTTAACTGGAGTTTAATGAGAGTATACATTCTAATTCCTTATTGTGTCATTTATACATTAGCTACATATTCCAGTTTTTAGTGCTAAAATATAAGTATACATCCTTTTGTCTATATTAGTCATTGACACAAATGTTAAGTAGGAAAGTGCCATTATGGGTTTTATAATTCTTATTTTAGTTTTTGATTCTAACCTGCAAAAATTATTCTACTATCTATACCAATAAACAATCCTTTAAGGAAGAGGTGAATACACTACCTGTACACCTAACTCACACATAAACGATTTGATAAATTTTTATTTTTTTATTTTTTAAAAGATTTTATTTCACTAGTTTTAGAAAGAGAGGAAGGGAGAGAGGCAGAGAGGGAAAGAGACACATCAATGTATGGTTGCTTTTCATCTGCCTCCAGCCACAGACCTGACTGGAGACTGGTTTGCAACCTGGTTATGTGCCTTGGCTGGGGAATTGAATCTGCAACCTTTGGGTTCCCAGGCTGGCACAGTATCTACTGTGCTACCAGCCAGGGCTTAAATTTTTAAATAAGAATATATAGAATATCTTTGTCTTTTAAGCTTTAAAATAACCATTAAATATTTCTACACAATGTGTAGAATGTAATACCTTTCATGAAGTTGATTTTAAGAAGGTGGTCTGGTGACCATTACAGGGATGGTTTCTTAAAACATGGTTTCAAAAATTTTGAAGTCTGCTTAACAAAGCTAATTCTTTTGGAATACAATATTTAATTTAGTAAAAGTTCTTACATTTTCTTAATATCTTGATATTAAGAATTTTAATTTTTATTACAGGGCATGCTTATGACTACACTAGTGAATTGTTGTCTCATTTCTACATACGTACTTATTAATATAGTAGCCATACACCAGCTTGTTGCAAATGATATCAAGTAGATATCACTTGAATACATATTTATCAATGTGTTCTGCTTTTAAAAATGCATGTTCCTTGTCTTCTTGAAAAACTAATCATTTCCATATATCTTTCCATATTCTCCAGCTTTCTTCCATACTTTCCAAATTAATGTTCCTATATTCTATAAATCCCCACCTTGTCAAATACCATTATATAAATTTAACTAAACACATATCTAATACTGATAAAAATGCATACATTGTAAAAAAGTTTAAGATTTCTAAGCAATCACCTGTCAATAAAAAATCTGAATCAAATATAGAATAGTGTTAATATTTATTAAATCTAGTTGGTGAGTATAGATTTTTGCACACTGGTCACTATAGTTTGCTGCATACTTGAAATATTTCATGCAAAAAAGAGATTTCAACTTTTTGACATTTAATATAAAATAATTTCTTATATTCTAGCTATTAACATAATATGTACAATACAATATTCATTTCAAGAAAATAATTTCCTATATTGTATCTACCAATTAAAATTTTCATGACCACTAGTGCATAAAATGATAAAGAGATAAAATTTCCTTTAACCACTTGGAAGTTAGATATATTACTCATATTTCTTTTATTCCTTACTAGTATTTGGTAGACACTTACTCAAGGTAAGATTAGTCAATATTTTACAGTAGCTAGTAATGTCCAGAAAGCCCTTTTAAGAAATCTTAACAATAAGAATGATCTATCCTTTTAATGAAAGTAAATCTAAACACTTTCTTTTTTGCTATAAGATTTTGTCAAGAGGAAATAACATTCATAATAAAATCAAAGTTTTATTTATGTATAGGCACAGAAACAAACTGAATTCTAATAGATGTATATAATGTAATCTTGGTGATATATTTTGTTATAGATATTAATATTACTTATTTAAAGCTTGCACTAAGTTAGTAGCCTCTATATTAGAATAAGAAGTAAAAAGAAAAGATGTTTTTAAAGGAAATTTCAGCTTGGTATAATTATTTATCTTGTGAAGTTAAAATAATGCATTTTCCTCTCCTGTCTTTTTCCATAAACAAAAGCCACAGTGCCAAGACCCAAACATAATAAATGGTAAAATTATATATTTTTCTTCTTTTTGAACAGAAATAGCAATGCCAAGTTCAGTTTGTTCCATTGGCTCTAAGCCAAATAATTGGCAAAAAATAGTGAAAAGCCTGGTCTCATCATGTGTCATAAGTTTCTATTAAAGTCCTTCTGTAAATTTCAGATCCCTGTGCTCCATGAGACACCATCACTCCTGCACTTTAAAAGTCCATGTTATGAGAGCAAAGGGAATGGGGGAGCAGGGAGAGCCACACTGGCCTTGAGAATGATGGGCACATATGTTCCTACATGAAAGATCATATGCTTAAATTCTATCTTCTTAATTCAGAACAACATGAAAAGTTTTCCATAGGCCCTAATGTCAGTTTACAGTTCACCCTATCATAGGCACCATAATTTAAAGGGGAAGATTTCAATTTACCTGTATCCTTTAAAACAGAAAGCTCAAATGCAGAGTAATAGCATATATTAAAAGAATTTTGGTCTTATTATTTATGCATTAGAAATCACTTCACTAAGTCCTAGGGGGTTTATATATTCTATATTGATTAACGTAAACTGGTTTATGAAACACAGGTTCAGCAAAACTTGAATAAATTAAACTCCAAATGTGTAAGTTCTAACATATTTTCATTTATTTTAGAAGTATTTATTTAAAATCTTCTAGGGCACTGGCTGGTGGCACAGTAGATAAGGTCCGGCCTGTGAATTCCAAGGTAGCTGGTTCGATTCCCCAGGCAGGGCACATAACCAGGTTGCAAGCCAGGTCTCAAGCCAGGTCTCCAGCCAGGTCTGTAGCTGGAGGCAGGTGTAAGGCAACCATACATTGATGTCCCTCTCTGCCTCTCTCCCTTCCCTCTCCTCTCTCCAAAAATAATAAATAAAGTCTTAAAAATAAAAATAAAATAAAATCTGTTAGGTATTGGTTGCCACCATCAATATAAAATTCATTGCTGGAGTTGTACTATTTAGCAAAACATTTAAAGTCATGCTATATTTCTATACCAAGAAGAAAACAAAATGTCCTTGGATTAGCTTTCATGAACTTCCTGGTGCACTTGAATATTTTTTGAAAATCACAGAGACCAAAATCTATAATAAACATGAATCATATGGTCACATTTTTTGAAGTAGCAGAGGAGACGTGTCAACAAGTTATGGCACCATAATCATGACTGGGGATCATAAAAAGTACCACTGGATTTAAGACACAGCGTATCCCCAAACATGAGGCCCAGAATCAAAGGCCTTTATGCATGTTTCTAACCTTTTCAACATGGCTGCAATGACCCTGTCTTTATACATTGCTTTATGAAATATCTTTCCTCTAGGTACTCATCTTTTCCCCATTCTCTTTTGCATTATCTTTGATAGATAACTTCTTTTCATTCCTCTGCTCCCAATCCTTTGAGAACTAGAGATTTTACGTCTGTTTGCACTTCTTTATCTTCCTGACTGATCACGATGGTTTACTTTAGAAATTTCTGCCCCATGTTTGTCTCACTCACAATCTCCTTCTGGGATCTTCTTTTTTCCTCCAAAACTTTTAACATTGATCTTTTAAGTGTGTACCGCTGATGCTGTGTAAACAACTTTCTGCGAACTTGAAGTTAAAACAATTGGAAAGGAAAAGAACATGGTTACAAAATTCTAAAATGGAAATAGTCATAGAGGTCCAAGTATAAACTGTCACCCAGAAGTATTTAACCATAGGGTCAGAGAACTCAGTAAGCAAAGTTCTTTGATTCAAATTTGGTAACTTGCAGATTTCCGATAAGAACAAGCTTTAACCTGCAACACTCAGCCTTTCCCAGAAAATGGTCACTGCATGAGGCATCACCACAAAAACAAGGGCAATACCAAACCAAACCTGAAAAACCTTCTATGATCTGGAGGATCAAAGTTGACAAGAAGCTTCTGATTTGTGACTGCCGAGATAATTTCAGTTTATTTGTATCTATAAGGTTGTTCCAGGGTTTTCCTTTGCAATCATTAGCCTTGCATTCATTAATTTGTCCACAATGGCTACATTCTACACAAAATGGGACAGTAGTTTAATGCTAAAAATAGAACTGTCAAGCAATCTTCATTATTTAATGCAAAACTTTGCAAAAAATTCCTAGCTTTGCTGACAATGGAAAATGAAGTGGGGAATGTTTTTAAACAACCTTTAGCCTGTCTCCTAGAATAAAAGTAAAGAAAAAGCCCTATACTATAAACTACATGGTTATATATTAGAAATGTATATTTTTACATATAGCCTGGCTATATTACAAGGAAAGTAAATATATATATATATAATTTCCAAATTTCTGAGTTGTATCAAAAAGATATCAAAAACCTGCATCTTGATTCTTTTTTGTTAGTTTACAAAATAGATGTCCATATTTACCTTAAAAGATCAACTGTTTCCCACAACCATTTCCTATTTCCACCACCTTAATTCACCTATTCTAATTAATTGACTTCCTAACTGTCATGTGATCCTTCCTCGCCTGACCATCACCTACCACTCTGATTAGGTTGTTCTAGTCAGTACATTCTAGTCTTAAATTTTTGTCTCCTATGAAAATCTGATGATAGATAGCACAATCTTTTTTTTTTTTTAAGTTTTACCTGTAAGTAGAATAAAAAATTTTAAATCCACCCCCAAATTTTATTTTAGAATACGTATTTATAACTAATGAAGAACAGGACCATACCATATGAGAGGCATTGCATAAATCCACCTAGCATGCAACAAAATTCATTTCCTTTTGTCAGGTATTGCAATTCAAAGATAAAACGAATAGTTCTCAAGTTAGCATATCTTTTTTCTATTGTTCTGGCAAGCGAAACTTCAAAGCTGCAAGATTAGTTTCCAGAATGTCTGTATCTATAGGAACTGAAATGCAAAATAATTTAAATGAAAAATATTTGCATTAATCATTTAAGTTTCTTACGGTTTACATCAAGATATATGTATTAAGGGAAATATAACAAAAGCTGAAAATGCAAATGTAGTCAAAAACAATGTGTGAAGTAGAGTGTGGGATTATTATTATGGTTTCTATTTCTTTCAGAGTATGCTTCCGTATACTTAGTAAATCTGACTACTGCTTCAGTTATTTACATCTCCAGCAGTTTAACACAGGTCATCTGGAATGCTTACTTCATTTCTTCGTTTTGTTTCATGTAACGTTTTGTTTCTTCGTTTTGTTTCATGTAGCGTACCAGAAGGTTCTGACTTGGCAACAACAAGCATAAGGCAGTGCATGTGTCATTTGAATGATGTCCACAGTCCCCAAGATAAGCAGGTCATTCAATAAGTAATAAACCATATGTTTACTAATCAATAAGAAAAGGGGTGCATAAATGCTAGCGGCAACTTTTCCTTTTATTTCTATGGACTTTTCTGATTCCTGTTCATTGATGCCTTTTGGAGGGACCCGTACAGACAGAGCCTGTAACAAAGAGTGACTCACTCAAGGTCACCTATCACTTACCAGAAACACATGTTCTGTGCAAACGCTGGCTGGGCAGAGCTACACCTCCCTCAGGCTGCACCTCTGAATCACGTGAATGCCTCAGGTGCTGAAAAAGTGCGTTTCTGCCTCCTAGTTTTGTAGAACAGGAATCTACTGAGAATAAACTGCCTCACAATGAATTTAATACACTATTTTGGTAGAGGTAAAGATGGAATCAGGACAGTTGAATGCATAAATTCTTTTCTTAAAATTTATTTTACCTTTAGAGGAAGGGGAAGGGAAGGAGAAAGGGATAGAAACATCAGTGTAAGAGAGAAAGTCAATCAGTTGCCTCTCACATGCCCCCTGACAGCGACAGAACCCGCAACCTAGGCTAGGGCCCTCATGGGAATCTAACCGGCAACCTTCTGCATTTTGGGATGATGCCCAACCAACTGAGCCACAGAGGTCAGGGCCGGAAGTACAAATTCTTGAAAACGCATTTTCCCATTTTCCTATACAAAGTGTCAAAATCAATCAGTAAGTATTTACTAATCTTCTGTGTAAATGGCAAAAAAGTTATGCTGTACTCTCAGTAGTTCTCAACAAGAAGCAACTGTGCCTCCCAGGGGACACGTGATCATGTCTAGAAACATTATTCATTATCACAACTGCAGGATGGGGAGTTTGCTTCTGGCATCTTCTGGGGAGAGACCAGAGATGCTTGAGAGGCACTAAGCTCCTGTGTTCAGTTGTTAAAGAGAAACACAGTTTTCCTGTCTCTGAGAACAAAGAGTAATTTCTTTGCATCTTTTGACACTGTGGATGCCGTGGCCATTTTCTAAAACATCTTTACCAGCAAACATTTTCTGAGAATATGTCATGTAAAGTTTGTCAATGCAAATTAAAGATATAAAACTAAACTTTTTAAAAGTTAATTACTTTATTATTTATTTATTTTTAGAGAGAGTGGAAGGGAGGGAGAAAGAGAGGGAGAGAAACATCAATGTGTGGTTGCCTCTCATGTGCCCCCTACTGGGGACTTAGGCTGCAACCCAGGCATGTGCCCTCCCTTTGAATTGCATTCATTGTTGACCCTCTGGTTTGCAGGCCAGCACTCAATCTACTGAACCATACCAGCCAGGGCTAAACTCTTAACTAGAAAACATCAATTTCACAGAATGAGGAATAGATGGTAAAAAAAGATTGTCCAACAGCATAGATCTGATCAACATGTTACATTTTAAACACCTAGAGGAGAACTGAATGGACAAGATGGGTATGAAACTTTTGTTTCATAGAATGTAGCAGAATATTCTGCTTTAACAAAAAAACGAGCATAAGGTAGGTACAACACGTGTCATGTGATGAAGCCCAGAGTACCCAAGACAAAATGGTAATTCACTATGTACTAAACAAACAGGTCCTTCCTTTTCTCTCAGTAATGTGTGAGATTACAAGGCCACTCCTAAAATGTGTAGGACCCAGACATACACTTGGTGTGTGATCCCTGTCTGTATAAACAAAATATGACCAAATTTCACAACAACCAACAAAAGAAAAAAACATCTTTCCTTGAAGTGTTGCGAAAAAATGAAATTACTATTGAAACAATTTCTAAACTAGTGAGTAACAGTTGTTAGATTAATACAGGAAAAAGTCAACAAAGGAGAAGAAAGTGTAAGTAAAAAGCATCACCGGCACCCAGGCTTATCTGGGCATGCTTTATCCTTCGGTAAAATATTGGGCATTTTGGAAAGGTGATGGTGGGCTTCCAATCTGTTCACATTGATTCCTTGGAATAACTTCCTGGGAAATCTGGATGTTGCATTTCTAAATGTTGTAAATGAAGATGACTTTAATAAATGTATATGGCAGTATTCTAGGTAAGTCTGAGAGGCATTTAAATTACTCTTCACATTCTCTTACCAGAAACAAATTATTTAACCCAGAAAAGATTTGATCTGTCACCAAATTAGACCACTAGGAGGCAAATTCTTTGGCTCATCAGTTTTACCAACAGACTCATTTTTTTTTGAATACCCAAAGAGAAAGGATACTGAAGTATATAATAACTTCCCATTGAAATTCATCCTTAAGACTTAAAATAGTGCTACAAAAACTAAATGATCTAGGTAGGTGCTTCTGTTTCTAGAAGTTTTATTTGGAGATTCCAGTACATGGTAGACAAATTAAAGCCATGTTACTAAATAGGACACAGGTAATTTTTAAGCATACTGACAGCCTAATAAAGTATGTAATAACTTCTCCCCCCACCCAGAATATTCAGCTATCTTCTTTTTTACATGCAAGACTTCAAGTACTTAGAAATATTTAAACCAGATTTCATTGTCTAGAGGAATGCCTCAATCCTTTGAAGACTGAACAGATCACATAAAAAGTTGTTTTCTTCAGTAACAGGTCTTATGTCTAATTGATAAGGCCTGGCTAAAGAACCTCCTAATCTCTATTGATAATAAGGGCCAGCTGGTCTCTAAAACATTAAAATGTTAGAGAGTTTATAAATTCACAAATTGATGTAATTTTTCCCACAAAGACCCTTAACTAAGTTATAAGTAAATTATTGGCTCCCTGGAATCCTCTACCGGCCTAGGACTTTTAGCTTTTCAAAGGAGAGCAATTTTCTACTGCCTCTCTTAACTTCCCACTGGAAAACTTTCCCCCAAGAATTTAAAGAAGAAAAAAAAAGCCCAACTAATTGCCTTCTGAGAATTGCATCCCCTGACTTCACTTGGTATTGCTGGGAATGCTGCCAGATGAAGGAGCTCTGCAGGCTGCCGGAGTTTATTTGCCCTTTAGCATCTTCCCTAATTTGGATAATCTACTACTTGAGAGAACATACTTGAAAAAATAAAAGAGGAAGAAGAAGCTGACCAATTAAGTCACAAAGTTACTGACGAGAGTAAATAAATTAATTTGAATTAAATTCAGGTGGGGTGTCGTCATATGTAATCAAAAGTTAGAATTCACTTGAAGCGAGATGTCTTTTTCTAAATCATAAACATTTGATAGGAAGAGTATACCCTCTTATCCTCTGTGATAAATACATATGATATAATTTAGGAGGATTAGGTCAAATCTGAGAAAAAGCTCTTATTTCGTAAGCATGAATGTGAAAACCCAGGAGAGGCTGATTCTACTCTGGTGATGAAGAGTCTCAATACTCGCTTGTTATTTCTTTGATCCTCTGAACTAAGGCTGACTTTGGATAAAGCTATCTGTTTTGGAAGGCCAAAACTGTTGAGTTCATTTTTGATTCCTCAAAGGCTTAAAAATGGCTGACATACATCGGTGTTTGTTGAATCAATGTAAAAGGTTAAAATGTGTCTTGCAAGTTAACCCCTTCAGCATCTGCTGCCGCTTTCTGCTTTCTGCTAGGTCTTTCCTGGTGATCAGACATCAACCCAATCCACTTTCTGAGATATTTCAAACAATATTGACTCCAGATATTTTCCACCATTTGAGATTTTCCACTATTATATTCCCAACTTTTCTTATAACCCCTTTTTCTACCAAGAAAACTGAAGTCTTTAGGCCCAGAGTATTTCTTTTATTTTGTAATATCCTTCAATTGTGCTTTTTGGTGTATCTACCTACCAGCAGTCCATCTGAGTGCATGGTCAGTTTTTCTGAACTAGGGTGAATGGTGGGGTTTGGGATGAGGGCTGGTGGAGTGTGAGAAAACCCTTAAACATTCGCTGGAAGGGTCACCTTTCAGGAGAGTGCATTCCTTTATCTGAATCACAGTATTTTCTCAGTCCTTAAACAGATCACTATTACGAATTTTTTGTGTATTCTTTTCTAATTAATTCTAAATATTCTCATGCTAGCATAGATAAAGAGATTCCAGTCCCTTCTGTTACCTCTTTCTGAATTCCACTTTTTTAAAAAACAAACTCCCCCAAGAGATCTTTCTATTCAAGGCTACTTTACACTATTCTCTTTTAACTTCCAATACTTCTTCACCAAAACCACATTCTCCAAGTTCACTAATATCCTGGTAGTCACTAACTCCAAAGGCAGTTCCCATGTTTTCTTTTGCTTTTTTCTTCCCTTTTTTGAATCTTTGTGTGTGGTCTCTGCGCACCTCTTGGTGTAGCTTTGTGGTGCACTACCTCTGATTATGCATCATTTCTCCTTCCACTGGTCTAACCAGACCACCTGCATGCTTTCACTCTGTCCCCAGCCTCTTTCCCAAGCAGCAGTTTTCCTTGTTTTTCTCTTTTAATGTACTTCTCCTGGGTCATCTATCAATGTAGTTCAATGATCATATGCACGATCAGCAGTCCCAAATGGACATCTCCTGCTTTAGTCTGACTACGGAGCACTAGAACAGAACCTCCAGTACTTGTCTGAAATTCTTTGGGATTGTCATCTTCATTTCTCACTTAACATCGCTTCATGTCATGCATCAGCTTCCCTGTAAACCAGTCTCTGTTAATAAGACTAATCCTTCGAGTACTGGGTTTCAGATTCTTGACCCTCCTTACTTGCTCCTCATATCTAATCAATAATGTATGGCATCCCTTGGCTCATGCTTCACAGAGGCTGCTGCAGTTGTCAGTCCCCCATCAGTAAGCATGTATAAAGCAGTTATAGAGGAAATTCACATACATCCAAACCAACAGACTTTCACTCAAGCTTTTTCATCCACCTTTCCTCTTCCTGCACTTCTAAAACCTAAACTGTCCTTGAAGGCACATTTCAGGTACCATAAATTCTAGGAAGTTATACTCCAGTTCTACTAGGGAAATAACTCACCTAAACTTCTATCCTTGTTTGTTTCTATATTTAATATTACATCTACCAGCCTGAATTACATGCAATTTATTTACAGAGTGGGACAAAAGTAAGTTTACAGTTGTTTGTATGAAAAACAATACAATAATTAATAGATAATGCAAGAATACATTTTTTTTATGTACTCACAATTGTTACACCTGCTTTTGCCCCACCCTGCATTTAAGTATTTTTCTATTTCCAAGCACAGCTTGTGAGCTCTTAGAAAGCAGTACCTTTGTCATTCAGTTTTTCTTCCAAGTTAGATCTACAACAGTGCTTTACACATAGTCAATACCTAAAACCTGTCTTCATTGAAACTAAACTGAGATGGAATTAGAGTAAGTCCTTGGAATAGTAGTAAAATATTAAGAGGTCTCAGTCTAAGTGCAGTCTGGCTGAAATTCCTTTTGAATGGCTAAAAGGCTTTAGACATATGGCCCAAGCAAATGATAGCAAGATAGAGAAGTATGAATGACCTAAAACTACATTTTAAAAAAGGAAAAGAAAAAACCTTTTTTCCCCCAATGGGAATTAGAATAAGAGGTTATTACTAAGTGCTTAATTTGTTTATCAGAAATCTCCACCCAGGCCCCCACCAAGTTTTTTGTTGTAGTTGTTCTTGTTTTTATTTTTTGGTGTGTGTTTGCTTTTTACCTTGATTTTATTTTTCTTTTAAAGATTTTATTTATTATTGTCAGAGAGGGGTAGGGAGAGAGGCAGAGAGGGAGAGAAGCATCAATGTGTGGTTGCCTTTCACCTTCCTCCAGCTATGCACCTGGCTGGAGACTTGGCTTGCAATCTGGTTATGTGCCCTGGCTGGGGAATCAAACCTGTGACTTTAGGGTTTATAGACTGGTGCCTTATCCACTGTGTTACCAACCAGGATGATTTTTTTTTTCCCTGAGTTGAATCAAAGTGAGAGGAAGGTATGCATCTGGAATACTTATTTAGCTAATTGGAAAGTCTAAGAAATACCTTGATGCTGATAATGATAATTTAGGCAAGAATGTTCTAATGCTTTTGCTATTTAGAACCACCTCACCTTTCAAATATAACCAGATGTTATTTATGAACATATTTTTTATGTAGATGTAGAATTCTGAAGTTTTATAGCTATGTGAAGTATGGTGAATTTTTAAATTTTTCATTCTGGGATTTTTATGTTTAAAGTTAACATAAACAATGCTGTGCTTTTGTAACAATTTTTTAAAATTTATATTGACAGGGTGACCAATTCAAATTTGAAGATAGATAATATTGAAATAGATTCAGAAGTCATAATGAGAGTGGATATTACATATTTTAAACAATAATTTTTTTACTATAACATGGCATTCCTTTGAAGGGACATGTCCTCAGCACATTATTTAGCATAGTTTGAATATCAAAATGCCTTTGGTGGCAATGATCAGAAACCATGGAATTCCTTACTTGTGCCCATCTTTACTTTTTATAGGTGTAGAATTACAAAACACTAAATATACATCAATTTTATCATTTCATTAACAACTTTGCAGCCAATTCTAATTTAAAGTATTACTGATATGTACTATAGAGGAAGAGTTGCCAAAGAAAATGGAGAAGAAAAGTGAATGGAAGGAAAAGCAAGGCCTAAATTCTTTTTGGGTAATCCTAAATTTAATTGGACAGGTTTATATTATTTATTAACCAAATTGACAATGGACAAAAATAAAACCATAGCTCTTAAAAATATCAACTGGAAACAACTGATTGACTTGGTTTTCTTTTCCCAGTGACCCAAATTAAATAGTTAACCAAGTTAAGCAATTTAATGACAGAACAGGTCCACCTCAGCTCTGTAAAACACCTGGGAGAATCTCACATTCCAGAATGAACTTTCAGATACACTACTGCATGTTCAACTCTTTTGCAACCATAGTTTTTTGGCGGCAAGTCCAAAATGTGAGAAGCAGAGGTAAAAATGATGTCCCACCTATTTAATTTTCATTTTGCATGTTTATAGTCAGGTAAACACAGGCTCTACGAAATACGTGATTGTTATATTTCTTGGTAAAATACCTAGGAGGAGGCATAATATTCTGAAGGCAAAATTCAGCCTTTATTCTGTCAGGCAGAGTAATTATGGAAGCAAAACAAATCCACATTGTCTAATTAGGTCATTAAAAAGCATGAATGCGTCATGGAAGCTTTTCTCCTTGCTGAGACATAAAGGAAGACAATGAAAACAGTCTGGGAATATAGAAAGGTTGAGAATTTGTTTCTTTTCAAAATAATAGGTCCTTTCATCTTCCTATTTCCCTAAGATGAGGACAGTTAATTTAGAGACAAAAAGTGTAATTAGTTTAGAGTTTAGCCTGATTATATTTCAAAATATTTAACCCAAAAAAGGAAGATAAAGGAAGAAAATACATAGAAAAAAATTATCAAAGAGAGTGAATAAAAATCAAGAGAGTGGGTTGCTCATCAAAATGTTCAGCAGAGACTAGATGGATATAAAAATCTGCATTCATAAAAACACAGCCAATGGGGGATACCAGAAAGCTCTTAGGAGGAATTAAAAAAAAGCTCCTGCTTTTGGGATTTAGAACCAGACTTTAATTACAGCTAACTTAAGTAAAAACAAATGGCATAATTATTTTGCCTCTTCCTCTCTCTACTTATTATTTCTTGAGCTTTGGAAATATCATGGCTCCAAGTGTTAAGAAACAAAATTCAAGAAAGGAAAAAATAAATAAAAACTTACCTGTGATCCTCTTGGCCCCCGTTTGGGGTCCCATTCTGAATGCCCCATGAGCTGAAAGATAAAATAATAATTACAGTAAATTAAATAATACTTCTTTTACATGGTAAATATTTTTACACTATCTTTTTAAAGAAGAAATTAGGCTGTTTAAATGTATGTTTTAATAGTAATGTATTAAACAGCCATCATGAATAAGTGAACATATATGAAGTAATAAACTTCTGGTTTAATAGCTAATATTTCAATTACTATTAGGTCTGAAGATATTTTAATATCACTGTGTGACAATAACAGTTTGCTAAAGTTCTTTGTCAGGGACATCTTGGATAGATGTTAAGCCATAGTAAGCTTTATTTGCATATTATTAAGCTCCTACTTTATCAGGAAAATATGTTGAAGAAATCCACTAGTAGCTTAATCTGCTGCCATAAACAATAAAAACCAGAAGGCAAAAATATTTCAATAATTTTTAGTTGTATTTTGATGATATCATAGAAATACGAGTGTTCAGAGTCCAATTACTTAATGTGAAATGAGCCCCAAAGTCATAATGTAGATTTTCATAAAACAGAGACTCAAAACACTATCAAGTTATTCCCATTGTTGTAATAGCCTTGAGCCACTTTGCTTATAAAGCATGATGTTTATATATTAAAAATAACATTTACTTAGAAAAATATTAAGAAAGTATCAAATATCAACTGAGAGGAATAAAGCTGGACACTTACTGCTCATGACTACTGCTGTTACACTCATAAGACAGATGTAAATGTTTATCTACATTACTTTCTATGTAACAGCATGACTCCAGTAGATATAATGATAGAGAAACTGTTTAAAATAGCACCAAAAACAATATAATTAATAAATGGTGGAACTTCACTGATGCTCATACAATGTTCCTGGTTAAGAAGACCAAGTTCTATACATGTTTTAAGTGCTCAGTTCTACCCCCAAAACATACAGGTCTAATTCAATCTCAATCAAAAGCTAATCATATGTTTCAAGGACATATACAATACAAATACAATAACCCAATTTGATCTGAGAGAATAAACTTATAAGAGCCAGAAAAATATTAGAAGAAATGAAAATACCATAGTGGTTATTAAAATGTATTATAAAATTTAACAAATTAGAGGATAATTATTTGACTCAAAATATAAATGAATGAGACGTAGTCAACAGTTTTGAAGTAAACTCAAGTACATGTAGCAACAAAATATAAAAAAGTAAGTTAAAAAAATCAATGAATATTTGATGAGTCATTTTAGAGAAATAGAGTCTTTGATCTGAACCTGATAATATACATAGACATATATTCTAGATAGGATTTACATTTTAAAAAGATCTTTCATACTGAAATAGAATAAAATTGAGACATAAACTACCTTAGAATGTAAAAAGATTTTCTTAATTAATTAAAAATAAACACAGATGATCAATTGATCCAACTACATAGAAATCTTGAAATTTTGGCACAAATGTCACATTTGCAAACTATCTTTAGCAAATAGATAATATATCTTCAGTATACCATGAGTTCTACCAATTTCAAAGAAGCATAATCCTAGTAGATAACTGGACGAATGATAAGGACAAGTTATGGAATAAATATGAATAGTCAGTAGGCTTACATTAAAAAATTAATTTTTTGCCCTGGCTGGTGGCATAGTGGATAAGGCACCAGCCTGCAAACCTAAAGGTCGCTGGTTTAATCCCCAGCCAGGGCACATAACCAGGTTGCAAGCCAGGTCTCCAGCCAGCTCTGTAGCTGGGATCAGGTGAAAGACAACCATACATAGATGTCTCTCTCCCTCTCTGCCTCTCTCCCTGTCCCTCTCTCTGAAAATACTAAATAAAAATCTTTAAAAAAATTAATTTCATTGGAAATGAAAAAACTCAGCATAAATAATGAGAAACTACTGTTGCCTATTAAGTTAGCAAATTAATAATACTGAATATTGGTGAGGATTTAATGAGACAAGCATGTATATATAAAAGGTTCATAGACACTAGTCAACTAATGAAATAAATAGTCTGATTTGGAAATATATAAATTCAGAACACTTAGTTGTTCATCAGAATTATCAAAAACAATTCTTGACACATTTCAATCATCTGCCTTATTGAGGCCTTGGATTACCTTTCATTAATAACAGAAAGAGGAGAAGATTGAATTGGAAACTTAAAAGAGATGATAAACTTGAGCACTAAGCTGTTGGACAAAAATAATGAAAGATAATTTTTAAGCAGAAGATTTATCATTTCTTTTCCCTCGCTGTGTAATCTTCTGAAGAGAATGCTTTCTAAAAGCCTGCAATGACTGTCATCCTCTCTGGGAATAAGTTTAAACATGGTAACTTGGTAAATTCTATTCTGTATGAGTATCACAATAAAAAAAGAGGTAAATATATCTCACAAACACAAATTGTAATCCAAAGTATACTGTTCTAGGAGAGAATATTTGATAATGATAAGTAGTATACTAAGAAGGTACATTTAGCCAGGATCAGAACTAAAATAAGGAAAGCATGGAATTCACTCCCTCTGCCATTATCTATCTTAGAGATGATGTGTTGAGTCAAAGGACAAAAACAGTCAAAATGTAGACTCATTTGGGTCATCACTTGCTACAAGAAAAATTTCTTACTTTACAAAACAGAACTTATAAACCTCCATACATTTTGTTTTCTAAATCTGATTTTTCCTTTAAAGCATAAAACAGTAAAATTGTCCAAATTTTATGTATCAGACATAGTTATTTTCTCAAATTATACAAAGGATGAATGAGAGTGATTTAGGGTAAAGAAATTCTATTCTATTAGAGTATTATATTTTAATAATCTGAGTTGACCAAGTATGTGGTAATATTTTTAAGTGATCACTATTACTACTTTAGTCAAAGTAATAAAAAGTTATAGAAATATGCATGCTAAGTGAAACATAACCAGAAAAGGAATGAACTCTGAAATAATAAGGCACTAGAATGTTTTTTTTTTAAGATTTTAATAATTATTTTTAGAGAGAAGGGCAGGTTGCCTTTCACCTGCCTCCAGCTAAGGACCTGGTTGGAGACCTGGCTTGCAACCTGGTTATGTATACTAGAATGTTCTTTATTCAACAGAAACCAACAGGATAGTTTCCCCTTTGCCCTTGAGGAAATCATATGAGGGCTTTACCAGTAAAAATTTATTTTGAATTAAAATAATCTGAGACAAAATTCAGCATGAATTATTTCCATTGATTTGCTATAGCATTTTCTGTAACTTTTTTCACTTTTCAGTGCAAAGAAAGAGGTGGTGGTGGGGGCTGGACAGGGTAACAGATCCCTCCCTCCCTTCTCTACAACCTGGCACAGAATGGGAGGTTGGGTGGAGAGTGGGAAATGAGGATTAGCTTCATAAGAGCACATAACAGCATGTGAATTTCATCCTTTTTGCATGTAGAATTTAATTTGCTGTTACAAGAGCACTGTCCTCAGGTCATGAACCAAAGACTAACATATGCAGAATATTTTCAATATTCCTTAAAATAACCCATAAATTTAATATAAATAATATTGTCTATTAAAAATATATATACTGTTGATTAAATGAAAAAATGGTAAATGTTGTGTTATATAGTTTTCCACAATAAGCAAAATAATAATAATAATAATAATAAATGTGAGAAAAACTTGTACCACAAAAGAAAAACAGCTCTGGCTGGTGCGGCTCAATAGATTGAGTCTGTGAACCAAAGGGCAGCTGGTTCGATTCCCCATCAGGGCACATGCCTGGATTGCGGGCCAGGTCCCCAGTTGGGGTTGTGCAAGAGGCCACACACATCAATGTTTCTCTCCCTTTCTTTCTCTTTCCCTTCCCCTCTCTATAAAAATAAATAAAATATTTTTAATAAGAAAAATTAAAAGAAAAACACCTGATTTATTTCTTATTACCAATTATTAAAATTAAAATATAGTATTTGGCAACAGGTACATATCCTGTTAAAGAAGAACCACAGGGCTAAATGTTTTATGAAGTACATAGATGTCTCTCTATTCCCACCCTCTTGACTAGACAGACAAATGAAAGTAGTTGGTCAGTTTTAATAAATAGTAAGGAGGAGAGCTTGCACAATGAAGTTGATGAATTTCAGAATTAAGTGCACACTGAGGTTGATGCTTTATCAATGAGAAAGTCAAAATATCCTTTGAATCAAATGGTAAGATTAGTATTAAATTGCAGATGACCAAAATAGTCATTTGACATTACTATGTGATTGGATAAAAGACAGAAATGGGTCATGGACAATGAGGAATAGAAGTTGAAATTGTGGAATTATTATTTTTCTTTTTGGAATTGAATTCATCTGCTCTTTCAAGATAAATGAGTAGCAGCAGGATATCTAGGAAATTCTGGGAAAAGAGACCAAGTTTATTAAAGTGATACATACTGTTTTTGGAAGAGGAATACTTATGATTTACGTAAAGGTGCTAGCCACGTAAAACACAAAGTAGGGTGATTGAGACTGAGACTATAAAAATGAATTAAAAATATAATACTGAAATACATTCTAATTGATTAGAAGGTACATGGCTGCTCAATTCAGGAAGAAAAAATGTTTCTTCATCTATAAAAGACACCTTCTTATCTATAAAACTATTGATTACTCCTCTGGGTAACAATATTTTAATAAGCATCTTCCCAGAAGGTTTAGGGATACAAGGTCTGTCCAGAAAAAGTCCAACCATTGTTAATATAACGATAATGATTTGTGTAACATCAATGTAACCTGGCAGCCAAGGACAGCAGACTGGAATGCACATGCATGAACAATGCAGACTTCACTATACTAGTCAGTGGGGGGTGGTAGATGCCATTGAGTGAATGTGTGTACTGTGTGGCTGTTGCATTCAAAATAATGGAGTAAGTACAGCAACAAATCTGCATCAAATTTTACATTAAGCTTGACCATTCCTCCACAGGAACTGTTTAAATGACTCAGAAGGCTGCAGCTATGGGCAACTGGTGACTGGCAGCTTCTTCATGACAACATGCCCTCTCATGCATCATGTCTCATGAAAATTTCAGGGCATTGATAAGACTCAGAAAAATATGATGGTGCAGCTGATGGCAATTTGGAGAACTATGTGAGGTCACAAGGTGCCTGTTTAGAAGGAAACTGAGGTGTCATTGTCCTATGTACACTTTCTTATATCTTCTATCTTCTTTAATAAATGTTACTATCTTTCATATTACATGGTTGGATACCTTCTGGACAGGCTTTGTATATAGGTCACCAAGGTTATGCTGACACATGACAAATCACATCTTTCCATCTGACGAAGAAATTCTCTAAAAATTTAAAATCTCCCCAAACAGTATCCTTCCTCCTTTCCTAGCCCCCATTAATATCAGGATAGACAAAAGGAAGACCCTTCCTTATATGTTCATTGTAGGAAACATGTATATACTTCCTTGAAAAGAAACTGTATATAAAGCATTTTGAAAATCCTATCTTCCTTGACACTAAGTAATTTTCATCCTTATGGAATAAATTCTTCTCTCTCTCACTTTTATTTTTAATAATAAATTTCTACAGCACGGCCTTCAGTTAACAGTATGTTACACAGTAGTGAGTTCCAAAGAAAACAAAGCTGCTGCCAGGCATAGATTTAAAAAGTTCACAGGAGAAGCAAAGGAGAAGTCAGCATGGAAACAAGATAGTTCTATCCAAGCAGAGATATTTTTAATAATAGCATGAGAAATGAAGACAGTTGAAAGTATATTTCTGTAGGTAAAATATTTTCCCTCCTTGTTTATATAGTTTTCCCTTTGCTGTTTTCTTCTATTGTTTTTTGTTTTTTTGTTTTTGCTTATATAAAATTAATGCCTTGGGAGGGGTATCTTGGAAGAAAACATTTACCCACACTATTATTGAAGAAATGAAAGCAGGAGGAGAGCCATGAGTAGTAAAAATGTATTCTTTGCATGTACTTAAAAAAGCAAAAGATCTTAGATATGAAAAAGGGTAATTCTGTAGGATAACAGTCACCAATGTTTTCTTTGCATTATTCTCTGGAAAACTATTCTTCTAGTGCACTTGTTGAAAATTACTAAAACATATCAAAATAATGTATATGTAAAGATATGAGTTATCACACAATCACTTCTTTTTAGTTCATCCTACATTTATTAAATAACCATTTATTGTACGCCTACTAGGTTCAAGGAACTGCTCTAGGCATAACCTATTTATATCAGGAAACAAAGCAAGATTCATATCTATTTCCTGGCTCTTATAATTAATTCTAGTGAAGGGAGACCAAACATAAACAAACATAATGCACCAGGTAATGATAAAGCTATGAAGAACCTTGGAGGAGGGCAATGGTGAGTAATGGATGGGAAGAGAACTATAAGTAATTTTCATAAGTGGATCAGGGAAGTCCTTTCTGAAAAAAGTGATATTTTAGAAGCAAAATGCAAAAAGTGAGAGTGCCAGACACATAGGTATCTGGGGAACAGGTATGCCAGGCTGAGGAAGGAGAAGATGCAAAGATCCTGAGATGGGAGTAGGAATGGACACATTTGAGTTACTTTAAGCCAAAATTAAAACAAACAAACAAAAAAAGGATTGGCCCTTTTTAACCATAGATATATATTTTGTATTTATCCTCTTTCACTAGTATAAATTGTCCAAAAGTTATTCATCAGCTTTAGTAATTAAAAATTACAAAGTACATTCTCTAGATAAAAACTATTGGACCAGGGTTTCTCCTTTCCTCAAACTCTCCCTTGATTTCAGTCAGTATATCAAGACTCTGTGGAGCATGCATATATCAGTGATAGTTCATACAGCAATTGTGCTGGCCCTTCACATGTGTTCTGGTTTTCAAGAGTCATAAAATGCAGAAGAACAGAGGGCCTCTTTTAACTCCACTTACTATGTTACCCATGGAACTTGCAATTGGATAAGCAAATCAAAGCTCTTTTTGGCCCCTGGCTCGTTCTCTTTGGGTTCTCTTAGAATACTCCTTTTCCTCCCCACTTAATGTTTTCTCTCTCCAGAATTCCATGTGGAAAGAGAGGCTTGCACTACTTAATTTCCTGCCTGCAGGGCCTACTGAAGGGCAGTCCCTTGCCCTTGGGAACAGCTGTGATTGACAGTTTAGCCAGCTCTGCTCCAGTCTAGTCCTTGCAGGGAAACTGCTCTTAATTCTTGGTGTATTTTTCCTTCTCTTGTCATCCATGGAGCAAGAAAGTCAAAACTATATAGCACTTTGCAGAGAAGAGACACTGAAAGTGTGCATTGGGCTCAGGCCTTAGGCCAAAGGTGTTAACAGAATCCCCTGGGCTCACACACATTGTCACCCAGCCCTCCAGGGTTCTACACTCTGTTCAGGGCCCAGAAAGGCCTGATACAAATGGTGCTAAAGAGGACTGAACCTCCTATATAATTAAAATTTCAAACTGGGAGAATCCATCAGCTTCTTTTGTGGAAACCAGAGAGCCATAGTGATTTTAGTTCTTACCCGCAACTCACTGTCAGCACATCCCCAACCCCAACCCCACTCCACATGACAGCGCCTTAGCAATTGATGGGATGGTTCTGAAAATTTCATGGGGAAACAGGACATGGTTACATTATATAGAATATCACGAACAGCCACAGGAATAGCCATCAGTGATCTCTGAGGGCATCACAAAGGTTTTTGTTGTTGCTTTGCTTTTTGGCAGCCATCAGCAAGCACCCACTTTACCCTGGGGGGAAGGGCACCAGAAGTGGGTCTGTCCGCTTGCTGATCCCGGCCCCCACTGCCATGAGGATCTTTCCCTGAATCCAAATATCTTTTTATCATTTCCAGAAAAATTTAGCTTTCTCCCATTCTCCTCATCTGGAATCTTCAGACAAATTGGCAGGGGTGAAAAAAGGATTCTTTAGAACTGATCCACCTTAGAAAGCACTGACAGCCTGAAAATAGTAACCCACTAGCAGACTGAAATTAAAGGATATGTTTTCCTTTCACAGTTGGTGATAACTACCTAAATTGCATCCACTAGGCAGAGAATAAATCTTTGATCCTCTTAAGAGTTCCAATTCAGCAGCCAGTAAAAATTTTATAAACATTACGGAATGAGAAGACTTCAAATAGAGATAAATCCAAATATTCTGGAGTTTGACATTCCAGGCTCCTTACTGCAAGTTCTGTATCTAGTTTTGATAATATTCCCACATTACAGTTTTGGATGTTTCTATAATTCTATTTCTATCCCTGTTATCATAATGATAATCATTGCTCTAAATCTATATGTGGCCACTGAGGCAACAAATTTTCCATTATTTTTACTTAAAACTCTTGACTATCTTGATTACATAGAATTTTTGTACTTTTATTGGTACTACTAATAATGCAATCATATCAGTCTTATGCCAAAACATGCTGTGAGATACTTTATAAAGAAATGGTAATAGAATAAAATAATCTTGTGAAATAATATAATTGTAATTATATATAATATAATTTCTCCTTGGATAGTCCCACACATTAACACTGTTAAAGTTTGGGGAAGTCCTAAAGCAGAGGAGCTTAATTCAACTAAATAGTTCCTAAAGTATTTAATCTTGAATACTTTATTTCAAAGATGAACAGTTTTCCATGGTTTTATCAATATAAAAAAACCCAGAGGCATATAATCCCTATTTTATAGATATGGAAACGAGTGAGAAGAGGTGATATTATAACAATCTGGTGGCTGCATGTGGATTATACTAAGTGAAGTAATCCAGTCAGAGAGCAATAGATACGATATGATTTCATTTATATGTGGGATGCAAGGAACAAAATAAACTAACAAACAACATAGACACAGACTCATAGATACAGAGAACAGCAGGCTGACAGCTGTCAGAGGAGAGGGATGTTGGGAACTATGTGTAAAAGGTGAAGGTATTAAGCAAAACAAACACACAAACCCAAACCCCCCCCCAAAACAACAACTAGGCACTAACAGCAGTATGGTGATGGCCAGAGGGGAAGGGGGGGGAAGGGGGCTGGAAGTGGGAAAGGGGGATAAACGGTAGCAGAAAGAGACTTGACTTTGGGTGGTGAGTGCACGGCAGTGGGCAGATGATGTCACAGAACCTTACACTTGAAATCCATATGGCTTCATTAGCCAATGCCACCCCAACAAACTCAAAAAAGTTAGGTCTGCCGGCTGCAAATCATATACTTCTTTCCTACTCTACTACTTGTAACAATAAGTAATTATAGAGTCCAAAACAAATATCAGGTCCTGGGCACAAAAGTGGGTGGGTAAGGAAAAAGAAAAGACACAAGAAAAGAACTTGTGATAGTTAACGTGATGGGTTTATTCCTCAAAGAATCATTTTCTACCATCTAGTCTCTACCTCCCTTAAAAGAAAAAGTGAATTCCTCTGAAAATCTTATGTACATACAATAAATTAATCATATTTTGATTAGCACATAGTAATGGCTCATTAAATGTTCCTATTTTTATCACTATTAATCATTACATAATATTCTTTAGTATTGTTGAATTCTAAATCTTTCATAAAAGTACAATTCAGATGATACACATGGTAACTTTTTATTACATAAGAAAGCTATGCCAACACACGATTTTAATTTCATCAAATTTATAAGGAAAACAAAATAATGCATCATTACTCAAAGTAATACGTAGCATATGTACACGACCATACAGTCTACTGAATCGGACTCAAAATTTTGTGTGTAGCAATTGGAAAATCCAAATTCTAACATTACTTGGTCAGCTTAGTAAAGAGGGGCATGTAGAAATGAGAAATCTTCCTGAAGCATAAAAAAAAAAAGTAGCACAAGACTGAGAGTCACAAATAATAACTGTTTGAAAAGATCAGCTGGGGCGGGAGAGGGGGAAGCTATGTGAGAGTCTGCTCAGTGTGGAAAGACTTGCAAATTCAGGCATGTCATCTATTGGAAACACAACCACATTTCCAAACCAAGTAAGTCTGAAACAAACAAGCAAACAAAATGAAACAAACAAGCTGAAAACCCCCAAACCCATGTAAATGTTTCTAAAATAACCACAATAAAATGTATAAATATATGCTATATATAATGAGCCATTTAGTCAGTCATAAGAGAAGATGAAATATTGGCACTTGCGACCACATGCATGGCTCTTTTATTATGTTCAGTGAAATGAGTAAGAGGGAAGGAGACAACCATATGATTTCAATCATATGTGGAATATAAAACAAAAAATAACAAATGAACTAACAGAACTAAACAAAGTCATAGATACAGGCAACAGAATGGTAGGTACCAGAGGGTAAGTGGGGTGGGAGGAGGGCAAACTGGAGAAAGGGGGTCAAATATATGGTAACAGAAGAAAGCTACGCTGCAGGTGTAAGCAACTCAATAGATATCAAATTATAAGTTGTGCACTTGAGATTTACATGATGCTATTAACCAGTTTTACCTCAATATAAAAAAGGTTTTAAATTTTGAGCAGCAAAACAAAACATATCTTTCTTGTGAAATATTAAATAAGGGATTACAGCTTTAAGTTATTAATTCTATCAACTTTACTTCAAGTGAAACTCAAATCTCTGAGCAGCATTGATTTTGACTATAAACCTATACTTCACAGTTTATTAAACTACCTTTCATGTTATTTCTGCCCATTATGGCAATGGAGTAGAAATCATTAAAAAATAAAGGCCTTTATTATTTGTAGCTCTTCACCTGTTTTTAGAGTGGATCATGCTAATATTTCTGTTTCCCTACATCCTCAGATTCTTTTTGTCCAATGCCTCCTGGAAGAACTCACTTAAGGCTATTGAAAATTATTAAACCTCCGTCAAGCTCACCAAGGCAACCTCATGAGACTATCTATAAAATTTATCTTTCCTTAGAAGAAAAATTTGGAAATCCCAGGAAAATAATGAAATCCAGACATAGCCTCAGTTGTGGCAAAAGCTGTAACTCAACAAGATTTATGAGGTCTTGCATTTGGATAGGTTTAAGTGTTGTTTTTTTTTTTTCATTTTCTTAATTCTTAATCACACATTCCCAAATATGGCATGTGGTGTAAACAACATACAACTCTTAAACTGTGGCATTAAATTTAATAATGTGTGCTGAAAAAGAGGAAAATGGTTTCCCAAATAGTTTACATTGTGGACTTATAAAAATATATCTATATTGCTACTTAGTTTATAACTTGTTGCATATAGCAACAAAACTAATAAAATCAAAGGCAAACTCTCTACTTTACACCATCTTTTTCAGAAATGGCCTTGAAAACCAATACTATGCCTTTAAAAAATAAATCTCAATCTCATGTGACAAATTTCACTCATCTTAAGTCTGATAAATGACATGAAATACTTATTTCATTTTTATACAATATCCTTTTCATGTGAAAGTTGCAGTTTTCCAGAAAATGATTTTTGTAAAACATTTAAAGTCTTATTTTAGTCAATGCTTAGCCAGGTTTTTAATAGTTGAAACTGATTTTAATAACACATTTCCTTAAATCCAATAAATCCAAAACATTCTCATTTTAACATGCAATCAATATTTGCAAAAGAATAAATAAGATCTTTTAAACTCATTTTTAAATACTGTCTTTGAAATCTGATGTAAGTGTAATTTTGCACTTATCTTGATTGGGATGATAAGTTTGAATTGGAAATAATTGCTCTGCAGTTAAGTTCCAAAAACTTGAGTGGAAAAAGTAGTTTCATATATCCAAGTAATTCCAAACGTACTTAAAAGTTTTCCAACAACAGAATCAAGTATTAGCTTTTTTTAATTACCAAAAAATGCTTTTTTTGTAACATTTTTAAGTCTTATTTTATTCAATGCTTTTCACCAATGCCAAAAAATTCTTCCAACAACATGACAAACTTCCGATCATTTTCCATACTGCTTCTTCCCCCATAAAGAGCTCCACTTTGGGGGTGGGGGCGGGGGTGTAGGTTGTTGAGAAAAGGAACACTGACTAAAGTGGCAGAGAACGGTATGTGCCACAGCCCCATTATATGTCCCTTGGGTTTCTTCTTTCATCTGAACTTGGTATTGCCAAAATTACTTCAGTTCCACCTTCTACAATTAAGAAGTATTAACAAAAATGTGTGCATTTTATCATCAGCTTCTTAAATATCAGCTTCTTAAATAAATAGTTTATTATAAGGCCTGGAGATGCTACCCTAGCTCAAGTTTAAAGCAAAGTATACCCAGGCCCCTAGATTTGACCTAGTCCCTTGATTCTCCTCTGTGCTCCAGAATCTATTTGATGCACTAAAAGTAATTTTATAGGTCTGTTTGTACGACTAGTGTTCATAAAAAAAAAGGAAAAGAAAGATTATTGGAAATTTGTTCCTTTTGAGGAAATATTATACGGGACTCTAGGGATGAAGGAAAATAAATTGGAATATGAAATAGTGTGGCAAGGGAAAGGGAAGTGAGAGAAAACATGAAGCATACAGCATGCCCTTAAGTCGTTCGTACTTTATTACCTGAAGTAGGTAGAGTTGCAGGTACAAAATGGTTACCAGGCTCTTCTTTCTCTGTGTTATTACCTCAAGTACTAGGGCTGAGGGACTGACTTTTTTCTTTTGCTTTTTGTATTTTGGAAAGCAACTACTAGTACCAGAGCCTCCACTGAAGGCAAAACAAAATAAAGACCTTAAGTGAATCTGGAGAAAAGAAACACAAGAAAATAGACAAGTAGCTACTCAACAATGGATATTAGAAAATGTCACTCTGGCTGGTGGCTCAGTGGATAAGGTGCCAACCTGTGAACCCAAAGGTCATTGGTTCGATTTTCCCCAGCCAGGGCACACAACCAGGTTGCAAGCCAGGTCTCCAGCCAGGTCTGTAACTGGAGGCAGGTGAAAGGCAACCATACATTAATGTCTCTCTCACTTTCTGCCTCTCTTCCTTTCCCTCTCTCTAAAAATAATATTTAAAAAATAAAAAATACAAAAATAAACCATTTATAAAATCTTTTTTTAAAAAAAGAGAGAAAAATAAAATGTCATTCTGGGTTGTAGAAGAGAAAGCTTGACTGATGTGTCAGTTTACCAGTGACTTTGTCAATTGGAATTCATAATAGACAGTAGATGGAATTCTTGCTTACCTGATTATGTATATAAATTGCAAACTACCTGGATGTTTTTTCTTCAAGGGAAGGAGGGACATCTTAAATCAAGCATACAATTAAGAATTATTTTCTTGCTTCCAACTATGACTTGAAATATTAAATGTTTCACAAAGAAGGATGATTTTCCTGAGAGCTTTCATCTCTTCCTTTTTTTTTTTTGAAATGGGAATAACTGTTCTTATGACGTTTCTGGCTGCAGGGTGTATACAAAATGCCCAAGATAGTATTCTTAGAAAACAGCCAATTCAATTCTTCAGAATCAATAAATTACACAATGTCTACTCTCAACTGGAAAAGCACAGCCAAATCGATTGCCTAGCATGAGTTTGTAATTATTTTCCTTTTTCAAATTATTATTCTAAACTTTAAAAAATTATTTTTGCAAGTTTCATATATTCAAAAACTTCATTAGTGCTAGATAGTTAAAAATAACCCAGTTTATAATTTATTACACAATGACAATTTTAACCTCAAAATACCAAGTCAATCAAAGGCAGCTCTGAGACATTGTGATATATATTCCATTCGTAGGTCAATAGGTCATAGGAATCCATTAAATTGGAAGATTTCTGATTTTCAACCTCTCTCTTCCTTGCTGATTTAACAATCTAGATCTTCTTGTGCAAATTACTGTACATATTATCTTCATTGACTTCTTAAAAAGATTTTATTTATAGAGAGAGAGGAAGAAAGGGAGAAAGAGAGACAGAAACATCTATGTATGGTTGCCTCTTGCACACTCTGAACTGTGGGTACTTAGCCCACAACCCAGGCATGTGCCCTAACCGAAAATAGAACTAGTGACCCTTTGGTTCACAAGTCCAGCACTCAATCCACCGAGCCATGCCAACCAGGGCTATTCATTCTTTTTATAACACTGTTTTGTCATTAAGGGTAGATTCTAGATTGAAATTTCTTGAAATCAAATTCCAATTTCACTCATAGCAGCTCCATGAACCTGGTTAGGCTACTTTATCATTTCTAGATTGAGTTCTCTTATCTGTAAAATGTAGATATTATTAGCATGGTCACATAATTTTTATGAGGATGACACAGACTCTGTAAGACCATTCATAGCTTCTCATTTATTTTAGGATTAAATCTTAACTCATTGCTGTAAGCTATAAGGCGTAGATATTGCTTATTCTACCTGGTATGAATTTTCCCATTTCTGTTAGTTCATTTTCATACTTCAGATTTCATTTCAAATAACAGCTTCTTAAAGACACTTTCTATGACTGACCAATCATCCATCCATACATACATCCTTCCATCTACCCACACAATACACCCATTCCATCAACTATCCATTCATCAAACCTAAATATGTACTGAGCACCTGCCCGCGGCTGGGCTTGGTACTAGATATCAAGTACTGGGGATAGGGAGTAACTAAGAGGCCACCCTTACCTTTATCTTTCCCCATTACTCTTAATCATGGCCATCTGTTTTCTGTGCTTAATGTACTCTGAAATGATCTTGTTTATTTATTTCATAACTGCTTATTGTCTGTTTTTCATTCTAGAAAGTGAGTTTTAGAGCAACAGAACCTTTGTTTGTCTTATTTGCTATGTGCACTGTGTCTGACACCAATTAAGGGATTCAATAAATATTTGTTTAAAGAATGACCGATTGATTCATTCAGAAGAAAATTAAATAAGGGAAATCACTAGTTAGAACTTTAATATGGAATTGATTCAGATGTCTATAGTTTTGAAAATATTTCTTGGTTCCCAATTTAATTCTGCCTATATGTACAGTTCTCTTGTTAGAAAAAAGCATCTTGTGAAATATATATGATGTCTGTCCAGAAAGTACTGAGCCAATGTCAATACAATTAAAACAGTTTGTGAAGTCAATACTTTCAGGACAGACTTTGTATGTGTCAAATTATAAAGAATAAAATTAATATTGTTTTCATTTTAAAATTCTGTGGTAGTTCTTCATTGAAATGTAGACAGCCTGAGATATTGCAAACTCAGGGATGCAAACAAGAGTATACAAGTAGTAAAGATGATTTACCCTTTTGCTCTAACACAGATATTTCTGCTAGTTGCCCATACCATATACAACTTACTCCTCTTTCTTTCCTCTTCCCTAGTTTTCTTAGATATAGCAATTTGCCCACCATGAAATCTATATTTCCTGACCTCCCTGCTGTTACATAACAGAAAGCCATGGGACATAATTTTTGCCAAGAGAAGTAAGCAGAAGTTACCATGTGATGGTTCCAATAAAACTCTTTAAAAAGGGGAGATCAAGATGGCAACAGAATAGGTAGAAGGTATGCTCACTTTCTCTCAGGACCAAACTGAAATTACAACTAAATAATAGAGCAATCAACCTGAATAACCAACTGAAGACTAGCTGAACAGAAGTCTTATAACCAAGACTGGAAGGAAGGGCAGAGATGTGAGAAGGGATGGGCTCAGTCTCACATTCAGTATAGTTGAGAATCCTGGGAGACAACTGAGTTGTAAAGGAGTCCCCTACAAACCATGGGGTCTCAACCAGAGTCTCAGGAAAAGGAGCCCACATGGCTGTGAAAATCATCAGGGATTCTGTCTGAAAATAGGAGATGGAAGTCTACTAGAAGCTCAGGTGCCCTCTTAAAGGACCAACACACAGAATCTCATTTGCAACCACTCATCTGGGCTCTAGCAGAGAAGGTGGTTTGAAGCAGACTAGTCAGGCAAAAAAAAAAAAGGACCGCATGTGTGGCTCAAAGGGAAAGCTGAAGGCACAGCTGCCAGGGACCCTGTCCTAAGTCCTTCTCCCACAGCACTCACATAAAAACTCACATAAAATATCTTTCCTGGGTCAGACATGCCCCTCCATACTGCATCAGGGAATGCACTAGTCCTACCCTCAGGATCCCCAGTCACTGCCCTGCTGAGATCATGCCCCATTAAAGAGTCAGCTGTCTAGGCCCCATGTGGTAGCCTCTCTTGGTGGGCCCTTGAGAGGACCTGGATGGATTCAGAGGTATCAAGGACTGAGTTGTGTGGCTTGGGGGACAGACATTCTGATAAATGAGATCTTTTACATGAAATCAATTTGGAGACTCAATTAAAACAATGTTTCTAAAGTATGTATTGAAGAGCCTGCCATTAATAGTTGTTGGGGTTTTTTTCTTCCCTTTTTACTGGTAATCTATTAGAGTTGTCCCAATATTTCCCTGTTGCTCTCTCCTGCCCCACCCCCACTCCCAGAGTCAATCCCCACCCTGTTGTCCATGTCCATGGGTCATTTATACATATTCCTTGACTAAACCCTTCCCCTTCTTTCCCCTCTATCCCTCTCACCCTCCCTTCTGGTCACTGCTTCCATGCCTCTGAAAAAATAAAACCAATTTTAGAAATGCTGGGTGAGAAACATGTTATTTTTAATAAGAACCTCACATGACTTTTAATCTTATGACTTCATAGTGAGAAATAAAGCAAATGATATTTCTCAGATATGTTGTACCTCAGAAACTGAAGTTATTTGTCATGGAGCATCATGATGATCAAACAGCACAGTTTAGAAAACAATGAAACAACTTTTTTCTGAAAGATTTTATAGCTTTTATTCAAAAAACTAAGAATTGCTGAAAATAATACAAAAACAAGTACTTCTAGATGAGTCACAGAAAATGAATATTAACCATAAAATTAGGCTTTTCAATAATTTGTCTGATTGTTTTAAAAATAAACATGTACAACAATAACCTCAAACCAGAGAAAGGAAAAAAACACATCTTCAAATCATACATGTGATAAAGGACCTGCATCTGGAATAGCTGTATACAGAATACAGAACCATTACATCTAAATAATAAAAAGAGAAGAGCACAATTAAAAAGTGGGAAAAAGATTGAATAGATATTTTTCCAAGAAAAAGATATACAAATAACTAACAGACTCATGAAAAGACAACCAACATCATTAGCTATTGGGGAAATGCAAATCAAAATCACAATGAGATATAACTTCACATCCTCTAGTACAGCTATAATAATATTTAAAGTGCACACACAAATATTGGTGAAGATGTGGAGAAATAGGAACCCTCATACTTTGCTAGTAGAAATGTAAAGTAGTGCAGCCACTTTAAGGACCATTTGAGCCCTGGCTGGTATGACTCAGTGGATTGAGCACTGGCCTGTGAACCAAAGGGTTGTTGGTTCAACTCCTGGTCAGGGTATATGCCTGGGTTATAGGCCAAGTCCCTGGCTAGGGGCACGTGAGAGGCAACCGCATATTGATGTTTCTCTCCTTCGCTTTCTTCCTCTTTTCTCCTCTTTTTAAAAAAGAACCATTTGGTAGTTTTCAAAAATGTTAAAAACTAAGCTACCATATAGATCCAGCAATTTTATGCCTGGGTATATGCTCAAAAGAAATGAAAACCTATGTCTGCATAAAAATTTGAACATGAATGTCCACAGGCATATTATTTGTAATAACAGAAAATTTGAAACAACTGAAATACCCATTAACTAATCGATGGATAAATAAAATGTGGTATATCCACACTATTTCACATTAAAAAGGAACAAAGTAGTGACACATGCTAACCATAGATGAGATTAAAAAATACTACAAATAGTGTGATTCATTTTATTAAAAATAGTCTGCAACTTGCTAATCTATAAAGCTAGAAAATAGGTAAGAGATTGGCTGGGGCTGGAAGTGATAGGGAGAGAGGCAGGAATGAGAAGTGACTGCTGATGGATGTAGCTTTTCTTTTGGGGATGAGGAAAATGTTCTAGAATTAGTAATAATGGTCACACAGCTCTGTGTATATACCAAAAACAAACAAAAACATCCAGTTGATGATGTTCTTTGAGTAAATTTTACGTTACGTGAATTAGAGTTCAATAAAGCTATTTTTGAAAAATAAGTATGCACATCCCTGTAAGCATACACATCCATACTAAAGGAGTACCTTAAGGAAAAAACTGATCAGCAAGGGATTCATCATTTTCATTTAAATGTGATGTGTACTGTTAAAAATATTGTGGAATAGCCCTGGCTGGTGGCACAGTGGATAAGGTGCTGGCCTGTGAACCCAAAAGTCACTGGTTCAATTCCCCAGCCAGGGCACATAATCAGGTGGCAAGCCAGATTTGCAGCTGGAGGCAGGCGAAAGGCAACCATACATTGATGTCTTTCTCCCTCTCTGCCTCTCTCCATACCCCTCTCTCTAAAAATAATAAATAAAATCTTTAAAAAAAAAGAAAGAAAATATTGTGGAATACAAAACAACAAGAACATTATAAACTTGTTTTTGTATAAGATATTTTAGCTGTATTAAACAGTAAGCACAAAATAGTAAGTCTTATTTCTAGTGGAAAGAGGTAAAAATGTGTATGGTGGTCATTATTCCAATAACTAGCTACTCCAGAATCACACAGGAAACATTCCACTTACACTAGTTCTATCTGCAGGGTCTGAAGCAAAGGAAGATTGCATAAATGCGCACTTACATTGTTTTTATTTCTCAACTGGCTCCAGGAGTAATTCTCCACTAAAGAGATACAATATCTGACATTTTTATACTTGTTTTTTAAAATTATGGTTCACACCATAGTTTTCATTTCCCTTTGTTCTATGATCAAAGCCCTCTCAAAATATTTCAGTGTCCACTATAGCATTGCTACAGGTATTTAAAACTAGTTTAATTGTCTTCTTGCAATAATTCTTCAACTAATTGCTTTGACCAATATGTAACCTTCCATATACATTAACATCAATAATCACATAAGCCATTATTATCTACCCACAGGTCTTAGATGCTCTGTGCACAATGAAGAGAGAAATGAAATTCTGGCCCTCTTATTTTAATAGAGGAGAAACATAAGCAAATTAAAATAAAATGTAAACACACATTTGTTTTTGCTACTAATGGTTGAGTCCTTACTGTGTCCCAGGCAAGCATTAAGCATTTTCTATGCAGTATTCTAAAAAATCTTCAAAATATTCCCTCTGGAGTGATTTCATTTCCCGGCATTTATAAGGGATGGGATTGTGGCATACAGAGAGCTCTTCATCATGTGAAATCTGTCAAAGATTTGCCCTTGAAACACTGCCCTCTACCCTGTACTCCCCTACGTATCATGAATAAATTAGGTGCTAATGAATAACAAATATGGAAACGATGAATTCTTCCCAGAGAGGCAGGGGGCAACAATGAGAACTGAGATAAAGATAGGATGCAACACTTGAGTTGGGTTTTAAGGTATGTATAGAGATTACTGGAGGAAATCCAGGTAGGTTGGGATCAACATGGAGTATATAGAACCCTACACATAAAGCTAAAGAGGAGATAATATATTTTTAAAGATTTTATTCATTATTTTTAGAGGGGAAAGGAAGGAGGAAGAAAGGGAAAGAAACATCCATGTACAGTTGCCTTTCACCTGCTTCCAGCTGGGGACCTGGCTGGAGACCTGGCCCGCAACCTGGGTATGTGCCCTGACTGGGAATGAAACCTGAGACCCTAGGGTTCACAGGCCAGGGCTCAATCCACTGAGCCACAACAGCAAGGAGAGGTCATAATATATTTTAAGGTAAAAGGGAACCTCAGACACTTTAAAGAATTGTGTGAACGTGCTTGTGTTTCACAAAGACAAGTCCATAAACATAGTTGTAGACCATGTGATGGGGTGAAATGCAGGAGGGAGATTGATGGCAAGATCACTAAAAATTCCTGCTGTACGTGGAGTTAAAACAGCATTTTAAAATTAATACCATTCTGTCTTCCCACAAAGAAATATTTAGTCCATTCAAGATACATTTGATTGGGATACAAGCATCTCACCCTTTCACATTCAAAGATTAAGACCATAAAACATTTACGGTATTGTCTTTTTTTTTTTTTTTTAAACAGGAGGGTGCAACTGATATAATTAAAGAAAATCAAAACATAATAAAGCTGATGCCCAACAAAAGGTGATGGAGAATGGACAACCCAAATGGGGTACATGTCAGGGCTGAGTGGAAATCTTCTCTTTTCTTCCTTTAAAATAGGTTACTGAAATATTAACTGCAGCCTGAGCACCTTGAATAGATCTTTGAGCCAGAAACTGTGTCCCAAGGTTTAAAGCGGTCAAGGAGCACTCAGATTTCCATTTCTTTAATTACTCAGATTAATGTAACGGCTTGTGCCGCTCAGAACTCCGCACTTTAAGTATGAATGTGAATGTGAGTAAAATAAATAATCCCATGACGTGCATTATTCATCAGAGGTAGATAATACCCACCTCACTGATTAAAGAGGACCAAAAGGGTAGCTCTCTGAGGACCAAAGGATGAAGGCCTTCAGAAAGCCAATAATATATTTGCTTTGATGAAGAGACCCATGTGACATATTTTTCATTCATTCACTCAACAATTATAAAGTACTTACTAACAGCCAGATGTTGTGTTATGTAAGTGAGATAAAAAGCAGAATGAGTGTCTACTTTCAAGAAACTCTGATTCACTAGAGGGAAAGAAAACATGTAAATAAAGAATGAAAATATAATATTATAACACTTAAAAGAAGAAAGAAAGAAAAGAGTGTTATGGCTTGAGTTCTAGGTAATAGTATAATTGCCCTGGCTGGTGTGGCTCAGTGGACTGAGTGCTGGCCTGTGAACCAAGGGGTTGCTGGTTCAATTCCCAGTCAGGACACATGGCTGGGTTGTGGGCCAGGTCCCCAGTAGGGGAAGCGAGAGGCAACCATACATTGATGTTTATCTCCCTTTCTCCCTCCTTTCCCCTCTCTCTAAAAATAAAAATTAAATAAAATCTGGTTAATAGCATAATTGTAGTATGTTTGGAAGTTTCTTCAATATGGCATGGGATCCTTAATATATTCTTGTAGACTGCTTTGGGTAACCCTCCATAAATACTAATCTAATTCACAGAAACTTGACATCAATGCGCCTGTTCAGCTGAAGTGTTTGTCTCTCCTGTCAGTACTGCTAATGTTCTCACTGAATGCCAATAATTTGCCTGTCACATCTAACCACATCATTGCCATCAATCTTAATTTGTAAACCCAAGGGATCAGAGACTTTCTCTAACTCATTCTATCCACAAAAACCCTGTTTAGACTTCTAATAAAAGCTGCTGGTTGTAGTGATTTAAAATAATTTCTAAAGTAAAATATAAAACATTTAAAATATCTACACAGCACATGCATGAACTACTCTGTTAAATAAGGATGTGACAATTGCCTAGTATCCTATCTTTATATTCCTTACCACATATTTTGCCAATGTTTGCCCTTTCTGTCCTATGACTCTATCATTATTTTATTTATATCTCTTTCTATAGATTTAAAGATGACTCTACATGTGTAACTATTTTGTATTCAAAGGGTACATTAGTAAATAAACATTATTGAAAACAAAATTATTTCAAGTTCCCAATATATTTGCTTCATATATTGCCATTGGCAATTTATATTTTGGATGGCACATTGGTACTTAAAGGTATAAGCCTACCTATTTAGCAACTTTGGGATATATTATAGATCTATTACACTTGGGCATGAGACATAACATACACAGAAAAAAACAAAAAACAAACAAATAAAAACATAAAATAAGTTCTTACTTCACAGTTCCTAAAATTAAATAAAAAATGGAAGCCAAAACAAAGAATAAATAATTTAAAGATTATTCAGTATTTCCCTGTAAAACAAATCTGATAATAGTTACTCTTATTGTTCAATGAACATCTTAAGTATTTTAGAAAGTACTAATCTTGTCTAAATGTTAACAGTGTCTTAACTGACAATAATCCCTTAATGAAGCTACATTTCACAAAGTTCAAATAAATTGCTGTAGTGCAATTTAATTTTTCCATGGAACAAATTTCACACAAAGGTTTAGGTTGACGTTCTACTATGTAAACATTTTTCAGAAATAGATTTCACCTATCTGAGCTTCAGTTTCTAAGTAAAAGGGCAGTAATTATCCATCTCCCATTTCATAGGAATTTTATAATGGAGCAAATGAAAGGACACATGTAAAAATGCTTTCTTATCTGATATAATGTTTGTGAATAGAAGAAAGCTACTTTTATTGTGAAGCAATTTTTAAACTGTAGACTATACATTTTGTATTCTCTTCAATATGAGGTTCAGCATCAGAAATACAGAATTTTCTTAAATTTTAAGATTACTTCTTTTCACATCAAATAAACATCATTACACCCTATAATGATGGCATAGTAAAAGAATTGTCTGTAATGTATTACAAACTGTCCTACAAGAAAACATATGGAAAATGTTTACATAGGTTCAGTTTCTGAACACAAGAGGCACTGCCTTTGCTGAGGTTAGAAGAACAAATATCGGAACAATTTTATTTTGGAATGTCAAAATAAATAGAAACTAGTTCAGGAGGATGTAGCTAAGAGGAAAGCTGTGTGGGTATCAGACATAGGTCCTGATAAGGAAAACCCTGTTGGCCTCTGGAAACTTCAAGCAGCATAGTTTTGGGTGACATTTCGAAGGATCGGTCCCCTGGATTATGATAAGGAAGAATGTTCTTTTAGCTAAAATCTGAACCAGACAACAATAAATCTCTTGTCATTCTCAGGATCCCAATTCTGATTTGCTATAAGATTTATTTAAACCCCACTCAAGCTTACACTGAATGGAGGTTTTTAAAAATATGGTTACTTTCTTTAAAATGAACAGAGCACTATTCCAATTAATATACACAGAGGAGAAGGCCTGGGGGAGGACTTGATTGATCGATGTTCCATTTTTTAATTTGTGGAGCTTAGTGAGGCATGCCCATTTCTCTTGTTAATTTACTAATTAATTTTAACTTTAAAAGACTTTTTAAATGGCATATTTCCATAATGCCAGTTATTTATACAATGTATTTTTAAGTCATCAGTATTGATGTGTGGACTAATATTCAATCCTTGAAAAAATATACTTGAATTTATAATTTGGCGTTCACAGTAGATGTATCTCATGAAACATACCCTGAGTCTTATTTCCTGTTTCTGGAGTGGCACATGCCCATGCAATGCAGTAAAGTCAAGTTTACCTCTATAAAGAGCCTACTTCCAAATGAGGTCACATTCTGAAGTACTGGGGGCTAGTATGTCAATAGAACTTTTTTGGGGGAATACAATTCAACACAAAATATGGGTCTTAGTTTCCTGAAATATATAATTGAACATATGGACCACCTAATGGGGCTCTCAATGATTTATGAATGAAGCCATTTTCATTTTTCCAAAATAAAAAATATCAACGTTTCATAAGTATTGTTGATAGCACCTGCTGAATGAAAGATCCTGATACAGAGTTGTACTGCCTCCTATACTTCTAGAAAAATGTGAGTAGAATTAGTTGTGTATAATGACTGACCACATGTTCTACTAAGAGATTTGATTTAGAGAGTTAGGACTCCTGGATGAGATGATCTCCAAGACCTGTCTAGCCATTCCTTGATGATTCTAGACCAGTTTGCAGACCTGCAGTCTTAGATAGATGAAACCAACAAAATCAGACAAACATGTCTATGAGGGACATCTCTAATAGTGTCAACAATAAAAACAAACAAACCAAAAAGATAAACATGTCTGTCTTACCCAAGAATTTTTAATAGGAAAGCCTAAATAACCAGGAAACAATCATAACTCAGAGCACTTCCAATATTACTCTTATGAGCACTTTTTCTTTTTTCTTTTTTTTTTTACATTAAAAGATTTATTATTTTTATAGAGAGGGGAAGGGAGAAAGACAGAGAGGGAGAGAAACATCAATGTGTAGTTGCTTTTCACCTGCCTCCAGCTAAGGACCTGCCTGGAGACCTGGCTTACAACCTGGTTATGTGCACTGGCTGGGAATCGAACCAGCCACCTTTGGGTTTGCAGGTTGGTGCTTTATCCACTGTGCTGCTACCAGCCAGAGCTGAACACCTTTTCTAATGTTCCTCATTTTTCAAAACAAGAGTGTATTCTCAGCATATACTGTTTCTCCTATAAATAGACACTTCTCTGAATATACTCAGTTTTTAAATCAGAACTGTCAACAAGCACCTATTTGCTAATGTGACAATTCCCGCTCAGCCTGCTCTGCTGTGATGTGTGCTATGGAATCAGAGATGTCTCCCTTCCTCAGTTTTCTCAGCTGCCAAATGGGGGTATTAATAAAAATATTATTAGGTATGTATAGAGAGCATATCTTACTTAACAACAGATTATCACCAAGTTATTATAGGTGCAATAAGAACTAGGAAGATAATGGCCACAGCAGAGGTTTTGAACATTGGAAGTATCATCAAGGGTACAAAGAATCATATTAAAGGGGGCTAGATAACCCTAGTAAAAGAGCAGCTTTCATTTATTCACTTTAGCCAGCCACTAGATGCGGTGTGCCTGTCCCTGTGTCTGTAATTCAAAAGTATCCTCATTTCTCCCAAGTGCCACTATCAGAAAATTTCCCTATATACTATTCAACACCAGCGTGCTAGTGCAGGTTCCAAAACATGGCTATCTTCTTCAGAATTCTAGTAGCTAGGTGTTGAGAAAGGGAATGAAATGAAAGCAGGGCTGCCATGGAAAGACTGAGAAATAGCAAATCAGATGTAAATCAATGTGACAGCTTCCTCAGTCGCAAATTAGCCCCGGCCTAAATTTTTAGCAACTGAGAGTTACTACTGACAATTAAAAAGAATAATAATGACCAAAAGAAAACCTTATCAAAGTTGTCTGGGCAATCCAAAGCCTATGTCCCCTTTGATCATCATTTTTAATCCTGCTCAGAAAGAGCTTATCCCTTCTTACAAACTCCCTCACTTCCCATCAGAGCCGGGGCCTCCCAGCACTTCCAGCTGGGCAGGCAGAGCCTGAGAAAGTTTTGCATGTTTCACTTTTTTTTTGCCCCCCCTAAGTTATACAGACACACATAAAATGTCTACTTCTACATTTTAGCCACCCCAACACATGAAATGATGGGGTTTAAACAGTAAAATCACAATATAATGGGGGGAAAAATGCCTTGCCCCTGGCATCAGGGATTATAAACACCACGGAGTGCCAGGGTAAACCTTTATTCAGGAGACTGGGTTCTTTGTCAAGCAACGCCTTTCTTCCAAAACATCCCTGCTGCCACATGTGTGCACTCAGCCAGCTGCACATCTAATAAGAAAGTTCTTATTCATGTTGTATAATGTTTTACAGGTTTGCCACGGGGGTCACTTGCTGTGAGTTCTTTACGTCAGAGTCAGGGCTCTAACAAACAGAGGGTGAGAAGCTGCCAAGAAGCGGAGGTTGGGAGAGGGAGGACGGAGGAGAAAGAAAGGAAACAGCGCATCAAGCAAGGGGCCTTTCTATTTATCTTGCGCTCACTTAATGCCAGAAGTGATATTTTTATTGTTAGGGAAGAAAAAAAGAGAAAAGGGGGCAACTATTAGGCTATACAAACACTATCATCAATTACAAGACTAGACAAGTTTAACTATCGCTCTCCTGACTCATTTAGAAAGGAGAGATGCATTCATCTTTCCTGATGTCCAGGAGCTACTTCATTATGCGTCTGCTGTTGTTTTTGAAGAGGTAAAAAGACAAAGAAAAGAATATTTATTGGTCCTAAACCATAAAGATCTTACTAGGTCCATACTTTATTTTACTAAGGATAGATCATCAATTACGAACACCGTTTCGTCAATATAAACCTATATTGATATAAAATATGCATCAAGTAAAAGAAAAAAAGAAAATCAGTTAAGACTGGCACTAAACGTTTTCAAAAAGTAAATGGATGACTCTTTACTGATTCTTCATGTGGTGCCCCATGTACCACATGCCTTGTTATGAACTCATTAAGTATATTTGTAGATTGTTCATGAAATATAGATCTCTGCTACTAGATGCTTAGAGGTTTACAAGACACATTATACAGGCTTGTAATACTATACGTATTTTTCCTAGTTGACTTGCTTTAATTGCAGCAGTTTTTTCTTAACTGAATTTGATAGGACACTATTTTTCAAGTGAACTTTTAGATCCTGACTACAGTTTAAAAACTTAATCATATGTAAATGAGTTATGTCTTAACAGATAACAATGCAATCTCAATAGAAAGGAAGCACTGCTGGCTTGTTAAGACACAGAATCTAAAAACCAATAAACAGGTGCTTACAGAGAGTAGATGACTAGAAATCACCTTGAGAATGGTAAATATTATTAGACAGGGAAATCATTTTTGTTATAGAAAAATAGCACCACCTACATAAAGGAGAAGACATTTTTATTTAGGGGCTGAATCCAATGTGTAAATGCAGTGAAGGCATGTATCAAGCATCAAGTGTGATGTTCATGTCACAACAGAGACACAGACAATAATCTTAGCATTAATTTAGTGGAGGAGAAAAATGGCATCAAGAGTTTCCAAATATCTTCTAGGTAAATTTTTTATTAGTGTTCAAAGCCTCACCAATTTCAATATAAAGTTCTAGAGTGGGAGGGTATTTTCTTTTAGTTGGAAAACTTATTAGTATTTAATCCCTATTTATATATCCTCAGAGAAAGAGCAAAAATCTCCAAGTGGGAAATTTTTCCTTCGTTCTCAATACTGATAAGATAGCGAGTTTTAGTAACTTGTTTTCCTGTTTTGCAATCTTCCTGCTTTGCCAACTCTCCCCTTGTCTTTTGATTATTGGTTCTCACATACTCTTAGAAGTACTCTTTAGTAAACTCAGCCCCCAAAACAAAGTAATATTTTGCAGTCTGTCCAATTTTAATATCACCCTTCACTGTATTCAAATGCAATCACCCAACACTAATGTTACATAACATAATAGCAAAATTCTGTTATGACTGAATCTTATATGGCCAGTGATAAGTGTTAAAGTTTTAAATAGTAATGCTGACATTAAAGAGCTTTTGCTTAAAAAAAATGTTCATGTTGTTTAAATGGAAGCATCTTAGGCATTTTGAAAGTACACAGTGATAAAGTGAAACAAGATGACAGCAAAAGACTCAAAAGAAATCAGGAAGTTTCCATTCAGAAAGATTGTAAAAGACTCCTGTTTCTTTCAAACTATTCCAAAAAAATCAAGAGGGAAGACTCCCCAACTCTTTTTACAAGGCTAAAATCATTCTAATTCCAAAACCAGGTAACAAAGACACAACAAAGAAAGAAAACTACAGGCCACTACCTCTGATGAACATATATGTTAAAAGTCCTCAACCAAATATTGGCAATCCAGATTCAATAATACATTAAAAAAAATAATACACTATGATCAAATGGGATTCATCCCGGAGATACAAGGATGATACAATGCTTGCAAATCAATCAATGTAATACACCACATAAAAAAAATGAAGGACAGAAACCACATGATGATATCAATAAATGCTTTAAAAGCATTTGATAAAAATACCCAGCAAAGTGGGAATAGAGGGAGCATACCTTAACATAAGCCACATATGAGAAACCTACAGCCAACATTAGTATACTCAACAAGAAAAAACTAAAGCTTTCCCCTTAAGATCAGGAACAAGGATGCCCACTTTCATCACTCTTATTCAGCATAGTACTAGAAGTTCTAGCCATAGCTATCAGACAAGAAAAAGAAAGAAAGGATATCCAAATTGGAAAGGAGGAAGTAAAACTGTCCATAGACAACATGATATTGTACATATAAAACCCTATAGCTTCTCCAACAAACTATTCAACCTAATAAGTGAATTTTACAAAACAGTTGGATATAAATTCAATATTCAGAAATTGATGGTATTTTTGTATACCAATAATGAAATATCAGAAAGAGAAACTAAGGGAAAAACTCCCATTTACTATAGCAACAAGAAAAGTAAAGTATCTAGGAATAAATTTAACCATAAAGGTAAAAGACCTGTACTCAGAAAACTGTAGAACACTAATGAAAGAAATTAGGAAATATACAAATAAATGGAAGCATATACCGTGTTCATGATTTAGAAGAATTAATATCATTAAAGTGTCCATAGCAATCTACAGATTCAATGTAATTCCTATTAAAATACTAGTGGCATATTTCACAGATCTAAAACAAATATTTCAAAAAGTTATATGGAACCAAAAATGACCCAAAATAGTTTCAGCAATCTTGAGAAAGAACAAAGTTAGAGGGATCACAACATCTGATATCAAATTATACTAAAAGGCCACTGTAATCAAAATAGTTTGGTGTTGGCATAAGAACAGACAAGTAGATCAATGGAACATAATAGAGAGCCCAGAAATAAACCCATGTCTCTATCATCAATTAATATTTGACAAAGGGGGCAGGAACATACAATAGAGCAAAAATAGCCTCTTCAATAAATGGTGCTGGGAGATCTGGACAGGTACGTGCCAAAAAAAAAAAAAAAAAAAAAAAAAAAAAAAAAAAAAAAAAAAAAAAAAAAAAAAAAAAAAAAAAAAAAAAAAAAAAAAGAAAGAAAGAAAGAAAGAAAAAGAAAAAAGAAAAGAAAGAAAGAAACTAGACGACCAGCTCACACCATATACCAGAATAAACTCTAGATGGATAAAAGACTTAAATGTAAGTTGTGACACCATAAAAGTCTTTGAGAAAAACACAGGCAGGAAAATTTCAGATAGCTCATTTGCAATATAGTCGCTGATATATCTCCTAAGGCAAGAGAAATGAAAAAATAAATAAACGAGAATACATCAAATTAAAATGCTTGTGCATGGCTAAAGAAACCATCATCAAAATGAAAAGGGAACTGACCATATCTGAGAACATTTTTGCCAATGACACATCGGACAATGGTTTGATGCCTAAAAGATATGAAGAACTTATATGAATTAACACCAGGAAGACAAATAATCCAATTAAAAAATGGACAAAGGACCTGAACAGACACTTCTCCAAGAAGGACATATAGATGGCCCATAGATATGAAAAGATACTCAATATCACTAGCCATCAGAGAGATACAAATTAAAACCACAATGAGATACCACCTCATTCCTGTCAGAATGGTTATCACTAATATATCAATGAACAAGTGCTGATAAGCATATGGAGAAAAAGGAACCCTACTGCATTGTTGGTGGGAATGCAGGCTGGTGCAGCCACTGTGGAAAACAGTATTGAGTTTCCTCAAAAAATTAAAAATGGAATTGTCTTTGACCCAGCAATTCTGCTGCTGGGAGTATACCCTAAGAATCCTGAATCACCAATTCAAAAGAACTTAGGGCACCCTTTTGTTCATAGCAGCGCTATATATAGTGGCCAAGTGCTGGAAATAGCCTAGTGCCATCAGTAGAGGAGTGGATCAAAAAACTGCAATTCATTTACACGTGGAATACTCCACAGCAGAAAGGAAGAACTCCTACCTTTTTCAACAGCATGGATGGAACTATCCTAAGTGAAATAAGCCAGTTGGTGAAAGACAAATACCATATGATCTCACCTATAAGAGAAATATAATTAAAAAAATAAACTAACGAACAAAATAGAACCACAAGCATGGAAACATCGAACAGACTGAGAGTGACCAGAGGTCAGGGGAGAGTAGAAGGGGGTAATGGTGGAAAGAAGGGGAAGGAACTAGTCAAAGAACATGCCAGAATGACCTACAGACATAGACAAAAGGGTGGGAATTGACTGTGGGAGTGGGAATGGCGTGGGCAGAGGAGGGCAAGGGGGTGGGACAACTATAATAGAATAGCAAAAGGAACAATAAAACTCCTATTTATAAAGCCAACTTTCAGTCCTTCAAATTCCATCTGGTTGGCAACATTAAAATCTCTCAAATAATGATGACAGTAAAAATAATGAATATTTAAATAACTGTTGCTATATAGCACCCTTTTCTAAATATGCTATATAGGTGAACTCATTTGTCCCCACCAGTACCCTTGAGCTTGGTAAATTACTACTCCCTTTATACAGATGAAGGAACTGAAGCACAGGTTCATAACTTGCCCAATGGTCCAGATAAACTCTAGCTCCAATCTCCTAACCAGTAGAGTGCACCACACTACGTACAGGTTACCTCTTGGCATGAGGAAAGGGGTGAGATAGATTAGGAACCCATATGGACCTTCCTAGATTCTAGTGTTTACTTCTTTTTTCCCATTTTTTTAAACTTTATTTTTATTGTTTACACTATTATAGATGTCCCACTTTCCCCCTCCTTTGCTCATCTCTTCCCCGCCCTACCCCTCACCCCATCACCACACCATTGTCTGTGTCGATGGGTTATGCATATATGTTCCTGGACTGATCCTTTCATCTTCTCTCACCTAGACTCCTCCTCCCTGTCCTCTCTGACAGCTGTCAGTTTGTTACATGTATCTATACCTCTGTTTCTACTTTGTTAATCAGTTTATCTTATTATTTAGATTCTGCATGTAACTGAGATCATATAGTATTTGTCTTTCACTGAGTGGCTTATTTCACTTAGCAAAATATCCTCTGTCCAGGTCCATCCATGCTATTGCAAAATATAACATTTTCTTTTTTTTTTTTTAATGGCCACATAGAATTTCACTGTATAAATGTACCACAATTTTTTTATCCACTCATCTACTGATGGACACTGGATCTGGCTATTATCAGATCTTACTTATTGCAAATAACACTGTTATTTTTGTTTAAGATTTTATTTATTATTTTCAGAGAGAAGGGCAGGGAGGGAGAAAGAAAGGGAAAGAAGCACCAGAGCATGGTTGCTTTTCACCTGCCTCCAGTTACAGACCTGGCTGGAGACCTGGCTTGCAATCTGGTTATGTGCCCTGGCTGGGAATCAAACCAGCAACCTTTGGGTTCACAGACTGGCGCCTATCCACTGAGCCATACCAGCCAGGGCTTAACACTGCTTCTTGAAAGAATACATGGAGTGGTTATTTCTTATGCTCAGTGGTTGGTATATATGTGCTTGTTTTATATATTATTATTGTTATTATTTTAACTACATGCTTCATATATAGCTATATTTATTTAAAACAACATACAAATAAAATACATATATACTATATGTATATTATATATACTCTTTGTAATGTTTGATATCTTACAATTTAAAGTAATAAATTACACAAATTTTCAAGTTGGCATTTGTAGCATCCTGAATACATTAGAGAGTTTGATGATGAATTGTATCATCTTTTAGTGATTGTGGCCAATCTTTGTCACATTCTAAAAGATACCTGAAGATCTGCCATCCTAAGAAATAAATTTTGTCAAGTAACGACTACTCTAGGCTGTGATTTCCTCATTCAAAAACAAGGAATTGGGCAGATGATCCTTAAAATACCTTCCAGCTTCAGAATTCCTGGCCTGTGGATATCTAAGTAAACACACAATTGCTTAAAAAAAAACAACAACAAAACACTGTTATTCAACTCTAAACACTGTGAGAGGTATCAGGGTTTGTGAAATCAAGAGTACTGGCGAAGGAAAGTTTGCTGTGCTGAGTATGCTGCCCAGAGCTCCCATCCCTACTTGTTCCAAGATACTCCCCTGAGGCTGTGAGGGGCAGTTCCACAAGGGAACATGCCACAGAGAGGCCTGGTTCAAGTCTTGGTTCCCCACTAGATAGGTCTTATACCTTAAATTATGTAATCTCTTCTGTACTAATTTGTGTATATGAGGCCTGTCCTGAAAGTATCCAATGTCAATATAATTAAAACAGATTACATGGCTGCTGCTTTCAGGACAGACAGTGTGTGTGTGTGTGTGTGTGTACACACACACATATATACATATACATACATATATACATGTATGTGTGTAGATACCTTGAACATATATGTAGGTACACACACATATGCAAGGTATATATATATATGTCTGTGTGTATCAGATATATGTATATATATGTATTCTTTGCATCAATGATATATGCAAATAAAGTCATAACCTTATTATATGTACCATGTGTCTTCCTAAAGAAGTGTGTGTAGTTCAAATAGTTCAAATAACATTTTAAACATGCCCAGTAGAATTTTATAAATCATTTTACCAAAGAACATCTATGCAGTGAGTCATCAACTATTATTTTCTTTCAAAATTCAGATTTTAAAAAGATTTTTCACTTTAAGTTACATATATATTCCTACATTGTGGAGGTACTATTTTCAGACAGAAATTCCAAGAATCATATGCCCAGTTTGGAATTATAAATTTTATTGTTGCTTTGGTCAATAGCTAGGGCATTCAAATCATCACATCAGAAAGCATCAAGTTCTAGGACACCAAAAATTAACATTTTAATTCAACATTAAGAAAGGCCTCTGTCAAGGTGGTACTAAGTAAGTCAATTGTCAAAATGGCCTAGGTACTAGTAACTGAAAAATAAATGAAGCAAAAGAAAGTTTATTTTTTTCTTTTAGCTCTGTGGATCAAAAAGTTTTTCTAGATTGAAGATGGCAATTGAGACATGAGGGAAGGAGCACTCTCTTCTTCAATGAAACTTTCGTATGTTGTGTGCCTGGTCCCCAAGTTTCCCTGAGAGCATGCAGCAGACAGCTGGGGAGCCAGGAGTCTGATCCCATAAGCTGGGAAGGCAAATGCCCTGGCCTGTGAAAGTCCAGAGGGACACTGAATGGCCAGCTCACTTATAGCATCATGGATGGCCAATGGACTTTTGAAGCTTAACGTTTCCCAAACCAATCTTATTAGTCCTCCTGCAAAACCTGCTTTTCTTGCCCTTCCCTGGGTTATAGTTTCCCATCTTACAATGAGGCTGTTGTCACAGTCCTCAACTGCTTAGCCTAACAACTTTAGACTCATGCTGCATGTGTGCAACGCACTTCCAATTAATGCAACAGCAAATTCTCGTCGCTGCGTTCAAAGTAGCATCACAATTCCAACCATGCCTCCACTGAAATCTCTGTCTTAGATTACTGCAAGGCCTGACCCCTCAGCATTCTCGGTTTTCTTCCTCACATCATTCTAGTAAGTGCTCAAACAGCACCTCAAAGAGGCCTCCCCCACTCAGCATGCCCCAGTGTCCTTAATCATTTGTTTATTATTTGTCTTTCACAGTGGTTCTCAAACTCCCCCAGTTACCAGGAAGGCCTGTTAAAACACAGATGACTAGACTTTACCATCAGTTTCAGGTCTGTTAGGTCTGAGTGGGGCCTCAGAATCTGCATTTATAATAGCTCCCTGATAATGCTGATATTACCGTCCCAGGGATCACACTTGGAACAACGTTGCCTCACAAAGGGCAAGCTCCTGGAGAGCAGTGCAATTTTTTTTTTTTTTTGTCCTAAAAAATATATATTCTACTTAACCTGCAAACTTTATAAAGCTTATTACAACAAAACAGAAACAGTAAAAACAAGATACCTTTAAAGCCTAGGCCCTTCCAGCCTTGCAAATATAAGAGCTCTGAAAGCAGTACATACCAATTGATCAGAAGATGACAAAATTAGGAATGGAGCCAGGGTATTTTCCAGAAGCAATCACCACTGTATTCCCAGCATGTGGGAGGGCACCTGGCCTAGTACACATGGATGATGCTCAATGACATGGTTGAACAAATGAATGAAGAGAATAAACCTATTTTAATGCAATAAAATTTCCATAGACAATAGATTCTAAATAATTTATACCAAAACATTCCTAAAACAAAGTGCAGTATAAATACAGATGTACATCTTTGTAAAATGAGCTAGTCATCAAATTGGAAATCTGGATATTAGCAGTCATTATGAAATGTATTGATAATTAAGATAGGGATACATGTTCAATAATTACTAATACACAATTGGGTACTCAATTTATGGAAATTCACCTCTCCAAATGATTAGCTGAAATGCCTGATCACATTCCTAACATCTATGGTTTTCTAGACATTAAAAACAAAATTTCCCTATTAACCACAAAATCTCTCTTCTTTTCTAACATAAATTCTTATCCCATAGCAGCTAGATTATGAAAAAGTTCTTGACTCCCAATGATGTATACAAATTTCAAAACTGTGCCTGCCTGTTTCCTCTCTGTCCATCCAGCCTATTTCTAGATAGCTGCAGGTTAACCTGATGTTTATGAACCCAAGAAAAGGGGAAAGGTCCTAGAGAGACAGCCAGGAGCTGGACAAGAAATGTATCTGAAGCACGAGGTGAAGAAATACACCAAACAAAAAGAAAGGAAAAACATGCCATGACACTTGGAACAAAGGATGTTTTCATCCGTGTGAGGAGCAGGAGGCATGTATTAGTCCAAGCTGTGGGTGGACATGAAAAATGCTTCATCAGGGAGGTGGGGAAGGAGATGTACCATGACTCATGGTCTCTCAGTCTTGGATCATCAATCCACTTTGTAGCTTGAGTCTCACGTGGGTTACCAAGTATAAAGCAGAAAACTCCTCATAGCACAACACACATGTGAAAACTTTGAATAATACTTGGCTCAGTTTTTACTTGCCTGACCCTGACCCCATTCCTCATTTTTCCATGGGACTGGGAGCTAATGGTGGATTTTTTTTTTTTTTTTTGAGCACATGAAGACAGGAGGGAGCAGAGGGGCCATCGGACCTTGGGCAATTCCTAGAAATGATTTGGCAATTTGATCCTATATGTGTTGAGTTGTTGCTTCATGTTTTCATGAACACAATATAGCAAAAGCTTTCCATTCCATTGGCAGATATAAAGAGCAATTTGAATTATTTCTTAAAAACTCACATGTGCTTCTTTGCTGACTATTCATGGTGAATTTTTACTCCTACATTGGCTGATAGCCAGGACACCCTGGAGTAGAACTCTGCTACTTTCCAGCAACTATGCATTCAGTAAAGAATAAAGCCAATTTGAATACACGCTCATGTCAAACAATTAGCCAAATCCACTGTTGATTCTGGCTCCTAAATTTCTTGAGGTCCATGATGTCATTGCCTTGTCTACAACTAACCTATCCAAGGCTCCATGTGATTTGCAGAAAAAGTTCCAATGTAGTAGTTACTGTGGCACCAGTGATTTTTCAAGGTCTCATGCCTCTTCTCTACCTCTTTAGTTGCTTAATTCCATCTGTATCCTGTGCTTCAGTGGTATTGTGCTACCTGACTTCTCCAAACACGTTGTATTATTCATTATGAAGCCAGCAACTTTTGGTGCAATTCATGGGCTTCAGTATTGAACTCACTGAATAATGAAATTACCTTGGGCAAATGCTTTAAATAGAGTCTTGGCTTTACTGTCATTAACACAAGAATAAGGACACCTACATCCAAGGAGCACTGAGAGAAATGGAAATGAAGTGAGGTGATGAATCTAAAGTTTTTAGTGAAGCCCCTGGATCATACCAAGCTTTATCTTCCTAATTCATTTCCCTGCTCCTACTCATCTTTCAAAACCCACCTTCAAAGTCATCTCTTTGATGCAGCTTTCTTTACCTATGTCCACTTCATTTTGCCCTCAGCCAGACAAAAATCACATCTTCTTCCTCTGCTAGTCAAAACTATGCTGTACATATACACAGATAAGTTCATTTTTAAGATAAGGATGCAGCACATTTATTTCATTCCTATTTTCATTAATCAGTAGATTGGTAAAAGCATGTACAAACCAAAAATGTTTTAAGGTTTAATATTTCACATAAGTAAACATTAGTATTCTATGTATAGGTAAGGTCTATGTTTAGTATAGTATATTTAAAATATATTGGAAGGAAAACCAGCTATGTATTATTATACTACATGATTAATGTTGACTTTGAACAACACAGGTTTGAACTGTACTTTATTTTAAGAATACAATATATGAGACATACAAAATACCTGTTAGTCAATTGTTACTGGTAAGGCTTCCGGTTAACAGTAGGCTATTCATAGTTAAGTTTTAGGGAGTCAAATTATACATGGATTTTTGACTGCACAGAAGTTGGTGGTCCTAACCCCCACCTTATTCTGTAAATCACTCGTACTTTCAAAGACACAAATCAGGCAACTCATAGTTTCCTTTTGCATGTCCATTTATTCTAAGTACCACTCTATTAAATAGGAAATAAGTACATTTCAGCAATATCTCACTAATTGACCTCTCATCAAGCAAGACCTGGCGATATCACTATCTAGTAAAGGTAGAGATTGTACTGAAATGAATATTGATAACAAAATACTCAAAACCTATCCTTTTCCAAGGTTTGAATAAAAATCCAAAAAAGATAGCATGCTTTTTTCTTGTACTTTCATGATTATTTTTATCATTCCTCTACCACTACCTTAGCTGAGCACAGGTCACAAACTGTCCTTATGACTTGCCCAGAAATTACTAAGAAAGCTGTATACTCCAAAAAATGGCATGATTCCACATCATCAGGGAACACTGAGATACTCTAGTGTGCTTTGGAGTTCTGAGTTAGTTAGAATGCTCCAAGTGTCCAACGGAACGTCAGTTTATTTTAGACTCTTTCACTGCAGCCCAATAGTTCCCAGAGTTATAATTAGGGTACACAGAAGGTGAACACTTCTAATCTGTGGTTATCAAGCACAACATTACAGTTGTCTATTAGGAACTTCTCAAATCACCACATAGAGAGGTATCAGGAGAGACTTACCCATCCATCAACACTTGGTTATAGAAAAATAGAATTAAAGTATTACATATTTGATACATATTCTAAGGCCATACATCAGAAGCACATTTAAGATGTTAGTGGTGCAGGTATATTATAATCATATCAACAATTATTTCCTGATTATCTACTACGTGCCAGTATACTAATAGTAGTAATAATAATAATAGATTACTAAATATATTTTCAATGGAATGCTGGGGATTTCTGAAGTATTCTCCAGGGATTAAAAATAAAAATGCAGCTCGGATTGCTTTTGACTAGACTTTTTTTTTTTAACATCTGTAGGGATAAGTTGTTAGAGAAAACTGACAGGAATGCAAAGATTTTGTTTACAGTAATGAAAAGGATTACTGTTCATGACAATGCAAATTAACTTTAGTTGAAAATATAAATTTCTAAAAGTCCAATATTCATTTAAACTGGGTTTAACATTTTACTGCTTCCCTCAGTAATTAATGAGTTAAATAAAATAACTGACATATATTCATTTTGTTTCTGTGAACCTTAAATTTAGCCTTTGTGAAAAAATACTGTAACATAGGAAAAATGGTCTTTTGAACCCACAATTACATTTTAGTGGGAAAAATGTAAAAATGTATTATATTATGAGTATTTGTCATTTTATTTTAGTGATAGGATTCTTAACCAAAAAAAAAAATGTCATCAGGTTTTCTCTCTAGATTTAAAGTTGATAGAAATTAAATTACAAATACCAACTCCTCACACATCCTTTGTAATTAGTCAGTGGGCCAAGGCAAGAGACTTCATACAATGGTGGGCTCAAGAAACTATCCAAAACCCTTTCAAGAAACTTTGTTTTCTTTACCATCTATAATTATTTTATAAAGTCAAAAAACAAAACAAAACAAAACAAAAAAAAAACCTTCATTCTGAGCTTCAGATTTTTTGTTGGGTGTCTGTATCCAAAAGTCCTTTCTAGACTTAAACTAAAGTTCAAAATGAATTCATCTTCCCCTTAAACCCCCAACCACCCCTAACAAACAAGTCTCTTCTTCTGTACTGTTTCTTATACATCCCTCCTAGCCATCCAATGCCTAAGTATACAAGTTGGGTCCTTCCTGCAGTGCCTTTACCAGCCATCTCATCTAAGGTGAATAACTCTATTCTCATTCCTATTGTAGTAGTTGGGGAGTCATCATCAGTTCCATGGTTCTTGTCAATTATGTTTTAATAGATTTTCCTACCTTCAATCTTGCCAACTCAAATTTGTATCCTCTTTGATCTCTGAACCAGAATGATCTACTAGATTAGAAATACAACTTTGGCTTTGGTAAAGCCTGATCCTCCATGACAGGGTAAAGTTTCCTAACCACTACATGAAAATTCTTTAGGATTTGGTCTTGTTTCCTTTTGAAGCCCCAATAATTGATACTTCAGCAACAATAGGAACATATTTCCCTGCTATTTTATTATTACTTGCTTTTTGCTCTTTCTGCCTTGAATATTTTCTCACTTTCCCCCTTCACTCCTTACTCATACCTTTCTGTCTACCTTTTTGACAACACAGTTCAAAGCCTTACCACTTTCACTCCCCTAAACGGTTTTCTAGGACTTCCCCTATGTCAAGGCTGCAGCTATTCAAACACCATGTACTTACTTTTTTATTGCACTAAAGAAAAAAAAAATCTGTAATTACCTGCTTAGACATCTAGCCTCTTATGGAGCTGTGAGTTCCTTGAACTCACAATTCAAAACATATTGCAGGACAAAAATTAGTGCCTCCTTTAACATCTAAGCCATGGTTTTCATATTGTTCTCATTTAATTCAATAATTTGGATCCTTCAGAAACCAAAAGGGTCCCAAGAATGACATTAGACTACAAGTAGCAGCCCTCACTGTGGTTTTCATGCCAGGCCTCCTATCTTTCATTAATATTGCACATGACATTTAATTAGGGGTATGAGTTCTTTCCTATCTATATCACAAAAGAGAAACAGAAACAATATGCATTCACCTGTAACGTATAAAGTACACATTTACAGTTTTGCCCTAGGACCACATTAACTCTCCCTCTCCCTGTCATAGTGGAGTCTGCAGTGTCTGGACTGTTCGGATGTCCTGAAAAATATCACACTGGTCCATTGAATCATGTGAATTAAGGCCCATGTACAAGAAGTAGCCAGCATGTTAGAGGCCTTGTTTAGATATAGGGGTTCCAAAAGGTGGGATATAAACCTTACCATTAAAAAAAGGAAAAATTGGCGCTGGCCTGCAAACCCAAGGGTCACTGGTTCAATTCCCAGCCGGGGCACATAACTAGATTGCAAGCCAGGTCTCCAACCAGGTCTATAGCTGGAGGCAGGTGAAAGGCAACCATACATTGATGCTTCTCTCCCTTTCTTCCTCCCTCCCTGCCCTTCTCTCTGAAAATAATGAATAAAATCTTAAAAAAGAGAAAGAATAAAACAAACTATTATAAATTTTCAAAATCTGTTTCATATGTTTGAGTTCAGGTCAACTAAATATTTGAGCACAGAAAATACATATAAACAATGTGAAGACTATAAGATTCCATCTTCTTAGATTTCCACCTAGAAATGCTGCATCAATAATCAAAGGAAAAATTATGTAAGTATTTATCATTTGACTTGTCAAATGCTCTTAGTTTAAAGGCTCTTCTGTTATCACTATCAATTAACTCCTAAGATAAATAGTAAATTGATATATGAAACAAAAAATGGTATCCTAGAATCTTTCTCAATAACAGTCACACCATTGGAGGGACACATAGTTAGTGTGAGATACAAAGGTTTTTCAGAAATATTACTAAGATTATTTTGCTCTCAATCCTTACATGTTTTATACTTTCTTTTGCCAATTATTTCTATCAGATATTACACTGTGATATTTATTCATGTTGGTTGGTAGATGTTAAATATTTTACCAAATCCTCTATTTTCTCTGGTGTTACCTCTGTCAAATATTTCTAACATACTAGGTTTACTGCTAATTTGCATTTCAAAAATATATTAAGTAAAAGTATAAAAAAAGCAACACATTCAAAATGCTTTCTCATCACATCAAATAAGTAAATATTAATATTTAAAATCTTTATAAGATAATTCATAGAAAAAATACAAATAACTAATAAATATGTTCAGCTTCAAAATAAATTAAATGTTAATTAAATAAATGAACTATTCTTTTCCACTATCAAATTTTTAAGTATCCTAATTCTAATAACTGTTGATTTAAAATCAGCATTATAGTAATAGTTTCTCAAAACAGCAGAATGTATGTGATTTTATTTTCCATTTTATTAATTTCTGGATTTCTAAAGCCATGCTAAAAAGAAGATAATTTAACTATCAGAAGAAAAACATTGAATGTCATCTAGTAACAAAATAATCAGGAGGTATAAAGTCATCAGTTCAGGATCAGACAATGGAGTGGGCTGAAATACCTTTTGAAATTGTCATAGTGCCAAAGAGCCTTCTTAAAATAGTTTTCCTACAACTTATTTCCAATATTTTAATGGAAAAAAAAAGACTATTTAGTTAGTTGAAAATTAAGCTATAAAAGCAACTACTTTCAGGATAAATAGTTCACACTAAAACATAAATGATAGATTGTTTCTGGGGGAAAAAAAAAGATTTTAATGAGAGAAACAGAAAGTAATGCAGTAAGTACCTGAAAAAGATCAAGCGGACACTCTGTAAGGTGGAAAACAGATGGTAAACTAGATGCCCAGAGCACTAAAGACAGGCTTTGCCTAATACCTAAAGATATGTTTTATGTACAGTCTCCTTAAAAGGCACTTGTTCAGAATATTATGCTAAGGGTTTGCCCTAAAAAGGAAGCAGCTGTGGACACAGATGTGGTCTAGCTCTACTATTCGACCCTGCATTGGAGAGAAGCCGGTTAAGAGAGCTTTAATGGTGGCAGATTAGATATTTGGCCTGTTTGTTAGATGTAATTGAATCTGTGTTTTTGAGAATAGCTCTTGATGACGCACATTGACACAAATCCAACATAAGGGCAGTTTAAAGTCTGGTGACAGGGTGTAAATGCACTAACATAAAATGAATGAAAAATGCTGGGTGTACATGAGAGAGACATGTAGATAAATTAGGATGGAATTTAATATTTTGATTTGGAGAGATAATTCCTAATCTTGAAAGGATGACCTTTTTAAAGAATAAGATGAATGTCCACATTTATGGATTTGGGATGATTAAGAAAAACAATTACTGGAGTGAAAAAGTGAAAAAAATCAAGATTATTTTTGTGGGTACTGGCTACATGTTTAATTATTTTAAAACATTCAGGTTGATTTTTGATAGGTTCTTTTTAAAATATATTTTGTTGGGTGGTGGGGGTATGGGCAAAAAGGTGAAGGGGACTGAGTATTAAGAAGTACAAACTTATAAAGTAAACAAGTCATGGGGATATAAAGTGCAGCATAGGAAATATAGTCAATAATATCACAATAATTTTGTATGGTAACAGATGAATAGTGGACTTTTTGTGGTGATCCCTTTTTAAGGAAAACAAAGTGAAATCTCACTATTACACATTTGAAAATACAATGTTGTATGTCAACTATACTTCAATTAAAATGAGCTTTCCATTCCAGAATAAAAATTAGACATGAAAAAATAAATAAGACAAAATACTCAGGTTGATAAAAGAATCAGGAAGGTGAGATTTTTATGTGGCAGAAAAAAGGAATAAATCTCAGGTAGCCCAATTCCAAATTCACCAGTATTTCTTAAATGCCTACTCGGTGTTGCTTCCCAGTTGTTTTCCAAATGGCAAGCTGACTACCTTAATTGCTAGTCTGTCTAAACAGGCTCCTTTTAACTGAATAGGATGGGGTCAACATAAAGAACTCTATGTGCATTTTTCTGATTTGTTACTCATCTAATTCACTTTGTCAGTATCTTTTTGAGCATCTGTCATGTGCCAGACACTGTTCTAGATGTTTGGGAAATAGCAGTGAACAGAACCCCAAAAAGTAGCTTTATCACTGAGGAGTTTAAATTCTAGTGGAAGAGACATATTAAAAATAAGTGTATGTAATATTAGTAAATGCATATAAAATCAATAATACGTGGTCTTTTAGGAAGAGTAAGATAAAGTAGATTGGTAGTCTAGGGGGTAGGGTTTCAATTTGAAATGGGGCATTGGAGGGAGTCAGACCAAACACATTGGGAAGGCAACATTCCATTCAATGCGCTGCGAGGAGAAAGCGTTCCAGGCTGATGGGACAGCCAGTGCAAATGCCCTCAGGGTGTGTACCTGGCACTCGCAAAGAACAGTAAGGATTAGCGTGGCTGATGCAAAGGGAGGAGAAACCTAATAAGAAATGAGGTAAATGTGAAAATAAAGGAGCATTACATAGGACCCTGTAGATTGTTACAAGGTCTTTAACTTTTCCTCTGTCATTGGGATTGTGAAGAGAAGGTAACATTAACTGGCAATCTTTTTTTTTTTCTTTTTTTTTTTTTGCTCTGTTTTTTAAAATTTAATTTTATTGTTGTTGTATTATATCCATTCCCGTTTTGCTCCCCTCTGTCCTCTTCCCCATCCACCCATTCCCACACAAAGTCAATCCCACATGTTGTCCATGTCCATGGTTCTTCCATACTAGGTTCTTCTCTAAACTGCTCCCCTTCTTTGCCTCTTCCTCCCCCCTTCTGCAACCTCCTTCCCCCACCTGCCCACTGAAGGCCTATTCACTGTATTCATATATCTGGTTCTGTTTTGCTTGTAGTTAGTTTTGTTCATTATTGTCCTGTAATGGGTGCAATCATATGGTATTTTGTCCTTCACTGATTGGCTTATTTCACTAAGCATAATACTTTCTAATCCCATCCATGTTGTTGCAAAGGTTAGGAGTTCCTTCTTTCTTTCTGTTGTGTAGTATTCCATTGTGTAAATGTACCAAAGTTTTTTGATCCAATCATCCACTGATGGGCATTAGGCTGTTTCCAGCACTTGGCTATTGTAAATAGTGCCGCTATGAACATAGGGGTACATAGGTTCCAGTAATTTCACTACTAGGACTACACCCGAACAATCCTGAAACATCAATTCATAACTGGCTAACTGAAATCACTCAGGCTATGCGGTTGTGAAAAGACAAGAAAGAGAGAACTGCTGAGGGGCTTCTACAGTCATTAGTGCGAGGCATGATGTTGGCTTGCCTATAGTCGTAGCCGTAGAAGTGGCCAGAAGTATTCAGATTCTGGATTCCTCGGTAAATGGAACTAATTGACCTTGCTGCTTGATTGGGTGTGATGTAAAGAGAATGAGAGAAGTCAGCGATGCCCTCAGGATCTCTGACAGAGCACCTGGAAGGCTGCAGTTCGCAGCCTGCTGGGATTAGGAAAGCACCAGGCAGAGCTGATGGGAGGCAACAATTAAGAGCTGCATTTGGGACAGATCCGAATAGTTTGAGATGTGTCCAAAGGTCATTTATCACAGCTGGACATATGAGTCTGGAATTCAAGAGAAGGATCCAAGCCAGAGATATAAAGTTAGGAGCTCTCAGTCTAAATTTCACTTTCTAGTCAACAGAACTTGAGCACAGCACTCATCAGTCACTTAACATGTGCTAGGCACTGCACCATAAGCTTTCACATTCTTTATGCCATTATATCTTTGTCACTCCCCTACTTTTCAGACTAGACCCTTTTATAGGCTAGTAAATTAAATTGAGAAAGTCCAAGCTACTCCTTGAGACGAACCAACATTCCTTACGGCAATGCGTTTTGGAAGAGGCAGAACTTGGAATCATATGTAGGCTTTTCCATTAGCTATAGAGCCTCTCAAAGGCCCAATACAAATAGAAGTATAGTTTACATTCTGGCTATGACCAAGGAAAAAAAGGAATCCAAAGAGCGGATGCAGAACAGTGCACAAATACCCTTTAATAGCATAATAAATACCCTTAATGATGTGAATTAAGTTTAAAATTAAATTTAATAAACCTTCATAAAAAAAAGAATGAAACTATATAAAGTCTTTCAGGACTTGAATCAAAATGTTTAAAACATTTTAGTTTGTTTCTTAAGTTAGTAAATTATATAGTTTTTAAAAATCACCTGTTCCTCACAAGTTACTTTATTTTATTGTGCCAACATAAGCCAAATTACGTGCACATATGTGGAACATCAAATAACCTATTTCTGCAAAACAAAACATAAAAGTAATGGCTTATTCATTTGATGCCATGTTTCAAATGGAAAAATAGTAAAATTCTCTCTCTTGTCTATCATTTGGCTTTACCAGTTTTGTATATGTAAGTTCGTTTGTACTTTTTAAAGTACATTCAATTATCCAAGATATAGATCTTCTTAGTTAACTAGACAGGAATATGAAATACCATTTCTGAAGATATTTAGGAGCCAAATTAGATATTCTAACTAGAAAATTAAGGACATACTATTAAAAAAATGTCTGAAAAAAATTGAACTGCAAAATTGCTTATTATGAAGTAAATATATTACTCTGACAAAAATTGCTCCCAAATATCCTCTAAGATATTTAATAAAAATATTTCATATACTCTTGTGTACATTAAAAATACAAGACCTCCTGGCTGGTAGCACAGTGGTTAAGGTGCCAGCCTGCGAACCCAAAGGTCGCAGGTTTGATTCCCCAGCCAGGGCACATAACCAGGTTGCAGGCCAGGTCTCCGGTCAGATCTGTGGCTGGAGGCAGGTGAAAGGCAACCATACATTGATTCTTCTCTCCCTTTCTGCCTCTTTCCCTTCCCCTCTCTCTGGAAATAATAAAAAAATAAAAATCTTAAAAAAAATAATACAAGACCTAGAGCTATAACATCATAACATCTATTCTCTTTCTTTATGGTGAACAAAAGCAGAAATAGAATTTTTGTAATTATATAGAGATTTTTAAAAATTGTATATATATAGTATGCATATTATGATATAAATGATACATAAAAACCCAGTTTTTGAATTTACAATGTAACTTTCAAAAATAATTGTAAATGTAAATATTCACATGGGTTCTGGTTTTATAGGAGAGGTTAACTCAGAAGACAAACATTGACTTAGCATTAGCATTTACAAAATAAACTTGTCAAGAACTCATATTTATTTAACCTGCTTTACACACACACACACACACACACACACACACACACACATTTCTTGTCCCCATAGCTTCTTGACCTGTACCTACTATATATTAGTTTGTATTCTTTAGAACTTACTAAATACCCTGGTTGGTGTGGCTCAGTAGATTGGTGGATTGGCTCCAGCCTGTGAACCACAAGGGTCAATGGTTCGATTCCCCAGCCAGGGCACATAACCAGGTTGCAAGCCAGGTCTCCAGCCAGGTCCTCAGCTGGAGGTGGGTGAAAGGCAACCATATATTGATGTTTTTCTCCCTTTCTTCCTCCCTCCCTGCCCTTATCTCTAAATAATGAATAAAATATTTTTTAAATTTATTCTTTGCTATGGGCTTGGCATTATCTCTAGGACACCTTTCACAAAAGTGAGTTCTGCAATACACCATTTCTGTGATATAGTTCACCAAAATAGCATTCCAGAGTAAAATAAGTATTAAAAAAGAAAAAAAAAACTGCTTAATTTGCTACAATATATCTAAAATACTATCATTTAGCATGTAATCATTATGTAAGTTATTGGCAAATTTAAATTTTTTGTATTAACTCTTCAAAATCCAGTATGTACTTTAAATATGTGTAAAAATATGTATGTGTGTAGTGTATTTTTGCCTGTGTTTGGTAATATGAATTGGTAATTCATATTACTTAAAAGTAATTCTTTAAACAAATGAATTAATGTAGGCATTTTGAAATAATGAAAAGAAAACTTTGTATTAATATTATTTGAGAAGCTGACAGAAGGCAATAATTAAATGATGAATTGTCTGGATGTGAAAGGAAAAAAAAAAGTACACGTTGGTGGTTACAGAAATAGACAGGGGATGTTAAGAAGAATAAAGGAGATGGAGAAGCCAAAGAACTTATATGCACATGGACATGAACTAAGGGGGGCACTGCAGGAGGAAATGGGGTACTGGGTGGAGGGAGGCAAAGGTGAGGAACTGGGATATCTGTAATAGCAAAATAAATTAAATCTATTTAAGAAAAAAAATAGAACTTACTAAGTACTTCACAAATAAGCACTGTCCTCTGAAACCCACTAGCAGCACCTTGGCAGACACTGGAATGTGGATTGTGTGTTGCTAACCAATGACTGCCAATGTTTCTCATCATCCTGTTCAACCAGCGCAGCTCTACATGTATTTGTTTGGTATGTGGCAGCTCCATGCAACAATTTCTGGCAAAGAAAAAGGCTTCTGTTGCTTACAAAACAACCTGGAGAACCACTGTCCTAGAGATTTCTTAATTAAAAATATATTTAGCATTATTGAGGCATCACCATTTCACATTTATGGAACAGAACTACAGAAAGAAAAGTGGAGCACAGATTGATACTACCTTTCCAAAAGAAGGCAAAATAAATCTACTTTGTATAATTTACCAGAAAGTTTACCACCTGAAGCAGTACTAAGTATTGGTTTTACCAAATGCTGAGTTATTTTCAGTAACATGCTGAGATATACCATGTATATGTTTACATCAAAGTAAATAACACTACAATGCAAAAGGGCTCTTTAATAAGGCCTATTTCTATATTACATATAGAAGCAGAAGTCTACACGTTCTAGATTACCTTTTCAATCTTACTGGCCCTAGAAGTTAAATAAGAGGTTTAATTATCATACGCAATTTACATATGAGCAAATGAAGTGCAATAACAAAAAATGATTCACACAGGCTTGCAAAGTGAGCTGTAGGAAAGAAGGGGTCTCCTAGGTCCAGTTCCATGAAATCGGCATGTCACACATAGAACCCTGTCATTGTGTGATGTGCCAATGTGCAACAAATGAATTGCATTTGGAACTCAAGTGCCAGTCCATAAATACAGGGCTATGGAAAATAACTGCCGATTAAATAGTTGAAATGAAATATATGTAAACCTACAGAATAGAATTCTTCTTCTGAGCTAAAACCTGAGATAAGCTTGGACAAAGTACCTGTGTTTTTTAACCAAGAAACAACATCCCTGTGTAGTTAAATGGAAAACACACCTGGTGCTTCAGCCTCTGGCCTATGCTCAGTGGACTAGGCAGAAGAGTGGCCCTCAGAGATGTTCATGCCCCAATCTCTAGGCTGTGAAGATGCCTTTTAATGGCAACAGCAGTTTTGCAGGTGTGATTGAAGACCCTGACATAGGGAGATTATTCTGGATTATCAGGCAGACCCAATTGTCATCATAAGGGTCTTACAACAGGGAGGCAGGAGAATCAGAGCTAGTAGTAGATGTGAAGATGGAGGAGTTCAGAGCTGTGTGATGTAAGGAGGACGTCACTTTGTCTTTGCCCCGTATTATTTTCTGTAGCCCCATATTTGGAAGAGGGACACAAGCCAAGGAAACTGGGCAGCTTCTGGGAGCTGGAAAAGGAAAGGTAATGGATCCCTACCTGGAACCTACAGAAAAGAATGCAGCCCTGACACACCTTGATTTTAACCCAGCGTGATCCACGTCAGATTTCTGACCTACAGAACTAGAAAATAATAAATGTGTCAATGCCATATTTGTGAAAAAAAAATTATAGCAGCAATAGAAAATGTATGCATTCAGCTTATAAGGGCATGTTTTCTTTACAAATAAAGAGATTTTAAAATCCATTCAAGAAATATTTACTGAAAAGTCTAAGGTAAGCCAGACTAAAGGGCCTGGAATCAAAAGAAAACTAATGTACTTTTGCAGTCAGGAATGAATTGTTTTTCCACATAGGTAAATTGGCTTGTACGTCCAAATTAGTATAGGCACAGAAGTGTTGCTCGGCATACACAGGCAACAAAGTTAACTGAGGAAGAGGAGGAGGGATTTTTAGAAAGCACCTTAAGCCTATTGTACAAACAAGGCAACTGTCGTCCAGATGGCCATTCATAGAGTTTGGCAACCAACTTTTCAGATCCAACTAGTACTTATTTTGCTTCATTAATAAAGTGAAAGCAACTTTAAGACTCTCTCCTATGAATCTGATATAAACAGCACCTAAATTTCAATTATGAATCAATCAGCGCCAGACTGTTCTGAAGACAAATAGCTATAATGGCATTTTCCTCTTGCACAAACATTTACTAGTTGAGACACTGGTTCATATTTTCTAATGGTAATAATAAATTATTAGAGGTACCATTACATTTGAAAAACTGCAATTTAAAGATAGTAGATCTCAGAATATCTATATATTCTAATAAATACCAAAAGTGATGTCTTTTAAAATTAGGTTCCAAGATAAGCAAAGCTAACATACATGGAAATATAATGATATACTAATTATGGCACATTATAATTACGGCACAGTTAAATATTTAGTTTCTTAATAATTTCCATTATTCCACATCACTCTAAGCTTAAAAAATTGGAATTCAAATGATAATAGGGAAAAAGAATGACCAACATGTAGCTATATAATTTATCTCTAAAACGTTATCTGTGCCTTTTCTTGATTGGTTCTCAGTGGAGCTTTTTCTCTTTTAGATAAGAAATTGATAAGAAGATAAAAGGATTTTAACTTGAATTTTTTTTATCTGAGTTTCAACCTCTTAGCTGAACCAACAATCAAAAAGTTAATGTAAACAGCTTACAGAAATAATTTTAAATCTACTTAGAGTAGTAATATTATCATAGATGGTTAAAAATGATAAATCATTTATTCCTTTATTAAATTTAATTTCACAGCTATTTACTTAGTAGTTTTCAGGCAATAAAATAAACCCTAAGGTCGCAGGTTCAATTCCCCAGCCAGGGCACATAACAAGGTTGCAAACCAGGTCTGCAGCCAGGTCTGTGGCTGGAGGCAGGTGAAAAGCAACCATACATTGATGTCTCTCTCCCTCTCTGCCTCTCTCCCTTCCCCTCTTTCTGAAAATGGTGAAATAAAAACCTTCAAAAAAAATAAAAAAATAAACCCTAATTTGGTATTGAGTTAGGTACATTATAGTACTATATACACTGACCTTTAAATACAGTTTTTTAAAATCTTTGATTCAATGACTATTTCTTTTCTAACTTAATTATAATATAATAAAAACATAAATTCTAATATAATAGAATAACAATTATATTTTTCTACTTAGAAAACTGGCTGAAGAGCAGTCTAAATAACAAACACAGAAAAACATTCAGAGAGAAGAAAGGAGGAAAAAATTTTAGACAACACCCAACGGAAAAAAAATTAGACTAAATGATAAATGGTCAGGAAACCAAGTTTAGATTATGAACTATTTTTCAGTATTATAGGCAAGCACTATGTTCATAGTATAAAGATTTATCATTTTCTTCTTTTAAACAATATATTAAGTTTCTTCTTGTTACTTGAGTATCAAAATATATTGACAGTGATCAAATGCTCTTTGCCATTTGTCAAAAATAACAGACAATATATATTCCAAATAAAGTAAAATGTACTCAATTCTAACTAGAATATTTTTCTCATCAGATATTACCTATAATATATGTACAGTTTCTATTTTTAAGAGTTCCCAGCCCTGGCTGGTGGCACAGTGGATAAGGTGCTGGCCTGTGAACTTAAGGGTCGCTGGTTTGATTTCTAGCCAGGGCAACATAACCAGGTTGCAAGCCAGGTCTCCAGCCAGACCTGTAGCTGGAGGTAGGTGAAAAGCAACCATACATTGACGTCTGTCTCCCTCTCTGCCTCTATCCCTTCCCCTCTCTCTGAAAAACAATAAATGAAATCTTTAAAAAAAAGTTCCCTTCATTTATACAAAAACACTTGAATGTTTATTTGGTGGGTTCCGTTTTGATTTAAATATGCTCACACAGTCCCCACCATCTGGAAGACTTGAGATTTTATATTATTTGTCACTAGAGTAAATTTTCCTTTAACATATATATGTATATATACTTTCAATCTAGAAAGGTTATACTTTTGGAGTCAACATGTATAAAGTACTTTATCAATTGTCTCAGAATCACATTAATGTTTATTAATCTGATAAAAATGTTTCTTAAAGGTCATCCTCTTTAAGGAACTACTACTGGTAGTTTTCATTACAAGAACCTGATAGGTCTCTTGAAAAGAAGAATCTAAAAATAGTTTCCTTTGAAAAATAAGTGCCCATCTGAACACATAAAGAAATATGATAATGCCAAAACTTTCAGACAATATGGCCAGCAGACTCAAGCAGAACTCTTCTTCATGGAACTTTTCTTCTCTAACAACTCTTGCATGTAGCAAGGGTTCTACTAATGAGATAGTACCATACATGGTTCTCTTTTGGAACCCTTTCAGCCTCCTCTGTTGCTTTCATATAAATGTATGTATGGGTGTCCTACATTAAAAAAATCTGCAGCTATGGTTGAAGATTTTTCTTCTTGAATACAAAGTCCAACTTAGCGAGAGACAGAGGTCAAGCTCAGAGCCAATGCTTCTTTTGTCCAATACAGCAAAGCAAATCAAAATTTTATAAAGCACTAAAGACAGGCATTTAATTTTGGATGAATGCCAACTGAATGTAGATGCCTGATTGAGAAAAACCAAAGTAAATTCTTCGTATGGCTCTAAAAGAACTTTGGCCCATGAGTTAGTAGGGATAATTTGGGATATATCAAAATACCTAAGGATATTGGAAATCAGTGCCAGTTTGTCAGATTTCTGATTAGGTTTATTTGTTTGAGGAGGGGACAGTGGTTCTATTATGGTAAAGTGAAAGGCCAAGGAATTTTAACAAGCATAATTCTCACTAGCCAAACATGCCTCCATCTGTGATAAAAGGGTTGCCTATCTATACCACAAATGACAAAGGGAGCTTTGGGCTTTAAATGTCTTATGTTTGTGAGTTAATGACTTCATCACTTCATTTACTTATCCATTTATGCATCGATCTATCTGTTCATTAAATATATCCAGTACCTAGTGCCAAGTATTCAGCTAGTGCTTCCCGCCCAAATGACAAGCCAGTCAGTGGAGGTCAGCCCAGCTCAGGCTTTCTTGAGGAACCAAGTCAGAATCAGTTCCTACTTCTCATCACTGATGCCAGTCCAAGGGAAAGGGGTCAGAGCCTGGCCCCATGTTAACCTCTGCTGATTTTTATGGACACTGAAAGTGCCAAAGAGGGGGAAATGTGAAGCAAAGTCAAGGTATAATTGTAGTCTGATGACCTCATGAGAATAAAAGTGACACAATTTATTTTAACACGCAGAATTCCTTTAGCGCATAACAGAAACCCAGCAGACCAAAATTTCCATCTTTGACATTAAAATGCCTGTTGAGCTATGCTCTCATTTTTGTTTTAATGGTCAGTTAAATGTTGTCCATTTGGCTTCTTATCAAATAAGTCCAATTAAAAACTTACCAGGCACTCTCCTACAGTGCTAGTGGGAGTGTAAATTGGTATTCTTGGAAAGCAATTTGGCAATATGGGCAGGAAGTTTTAAAGTATTTATACCATTTGGTCTAGTAATTCCATTTCTAGGAATTTTTGTAAAATGATTTGAAACCTGAGGTTTTTATCTCATGATTATCAGTAATAGAGAATATTAGGAAACAACATAAATGTCTAATAAGAGTCAAAGCCAAAAAGTAAACTGACACATGACAATTCAAAATATTCTGGGTTCTGGCTGGTGGCTCAGTGGATAAGGTGCCGGCCTGCAAACCCAAAGGTTGCTGGTTCAATTCCCAGCCAGGGCAACATAACCAGGTTGCAAGCCAGGTCTCCAGCCAGGTCCATAGCTGGAGGTAGGTGAAAGGCAACCATATGTTGACATTTCTCTCCATCTCTTCCTCTCTCCCTTCCCCTCTCTCTGAAAAATAATAAATAAAATCTTTAAAAAAATGTTTTGGATCATTTAATAGAAGAAAAAATACTGGTAAAAATAGTTTTAAATCTAAAAGGGATATTCAGAATTAAAAATACAGAATTATTCCACCTATGTAAAATGTATAAATGATTAAAATACTTATCATAGACATGTAAGATTATAACATTTCTTAGATACTTAATACTTAGATACATAAGTAGTAATACTAAATATTTATCTTAGACACATAAGATTATTATTTTTTATTTCTTCTTTTTATTATCTTAACTTTCTAAATATTAAGTTTGCAGTTACAAATGAAAGAATTTCAAGATCTGATATTCTGAAAGCACTTCAGGTTTGGTTGGATGCTATGCTTGGTACCAAGGATAAAGGTCCAACTCTGAACTTGGACACATAGATTATCGGAGCATGTGTTAACAACTATAGGAAGAGTGGCAAAATGGGCAGGAGAGGCAGGGAGGGGACAGCAGGATTTCCAGTGCATACTGAACGAGCACCTTTCAGACAGCGTTAGTAAGGGCAATAGATACCACATAAAATTCAAGGAATGTTTTCTACTATCCACACATGGAAGAATTCTCAGACTGAATTTATTTTAGACACAAGGTATATTTAAATAAAATAATAATACAGAATTTGTTTCTTTACAACAACTTTATTTGTACTAAATCACTTATGAGTGGTGTTGTATTTAGGACAGATTGCCACCAATGCCACCAAAATATAGTTTTTTTGTAATATTGCTTAAAATGTCGTTTCAATTTTCTTCAGCTTCTTTTTAATAAAACACTAGGGGTTAACTTTTTTCCTCAGTCTACATTCTCCACTACAGGGCAAAATATCCTTAACTAGTTCAATGCAGCGTGACATATATTGCTTTCTACTGTAATCCTACACAGAAGGGGAGAAGTAAAGAAATGTTGCTTCTCTTCCTACTTGGTCAACTGAATTTTATAAAATTTACTTAACATTAAAGAGAAAATTCATTTCATATTCTATTATGTAAGGAGAAAACAATTCTAGTCACGAGATATGTTATCGCATTAAAATGTACACATACAGCATGAGAATCGAGTCAATCATTCATAATGTGCTTCTCTGATCCCATTACAATGAAATTAATGAGTTCAAAATTTTGCCCCTGAATTTCTTTACATAATTATTAATATTTTGATAAAACATAAGAAACCTAAGTGCATGAATTATTGTAGTATTAAGAAAATATTTTTAAAGTTGTATACCAATAAAGTTAAAGGTAATGGAAAAATATTTATAAACCTTTTCTTTCTATACAAAATTGAACGATGTTAGGACCTAGTAGAGTAGAATGACTGACACTTTCTGTCAGTCATTTACATTCCTTCTCATCAGTCACTGAAGATGACTTAATCTAAATGACTCAACACAGAATTCACTTTTGTCTCACTAACCCAAAATTGGAGGTTAAAACGTGAAGTGTTACAAGATTGTTGTGCAATAGTAAACTATTAAAACAGTCCAAATCTCTACTTAAAAAGAAAAGTTTAAACATATCAAAGTATCCATCCAATAGAATACTCTGAAGCCAATAAAACGTAGAGTTCGTGAGTATATATGAATGTGAGTGTATGTAGAGAGAAGTTGGTATGCATTTGCATGTTTGTTTATATATGTATATATATGTATACATGTGCATACATACCATAAATATGTAAATATACAGAGACAGAGAGAGAAGATGATCAAGATATAGTACTAACATAAAAATCACAAATTTCTGAATAGTGCATGTAAAATTAATCCATAAAATAATAATGGCACCATTAAGAATATTTGTTGACCAATTTCTATACAAGTGGTATTCACTTAAACACTTGGTACATAGTAAGTCATTTAACCCTTACAATAGCCCTGTATAATTGGTTCTATTACCCTGTCCATTAAAGAGAATTGAAGAGGAAACAAAAGAACAGAAATGTGTACTCAACTCTTTTTTAGGTAATATGGCTAGTAAATATTTGTTGCTCATAATTTTCTATTTACCCCTCATTTTACACACCTGTCCTCCTCTGCTCTAAAATAAGGTTGCCTTCAAATTACAACACCTGGAAGGATGCCTGAGTCCATGGATTATGTTTGGATTCAAAGGATGTGGGGAGGCAGAAAAAGGCAGTTGAAGTAGCCTATTTCTAGGCATAGCCTGCAGCTCTCCCCTACACCCCCTGACAGCCATAGGGGAGCCAACAGTGGCTTCATTTCCCCACCCATGATCACAGCTTCTGTTTAGTAACCCCTTTCCTACAATTCTTACTCTTACTGGGTTTTAATAACAGCTCCCTGTCCTTTGTGTCTTTGAGCCTACAGGTGATAATAGCTTTCCCTCTGGTTCACCAAGGTTGCCTCACCATTCCTTGTTATTTCCATTAATACCTCCATAACTAGTCCCTTTCTGAAAGTATTCAGTGACCCCTTTGATTGTCCCATCTATTTCCTGCCAAGACCCTGGCTCATATGAGGACACAGGACTCAAAGCCAGGCAGTCTTGTTCCAGAGTCTATGTTTCTGTCTCTGCCCACCCAGTAATATTGCCTGCTCACTGTGCTGGAATGTATGACTCTTTTAGTATTGAAGGGCTATGCACTGCATTATTGATAGGAATTTTACTGGGAAATAGGATTATGAGAATGAATGTAAAATTCCCTATTTTCTAGTTCTACAACTTCTAAATTTTACTTAATATTTCTCCATTAAAAATGCAATGGTGCCGGCCTGCGAACCCAAAGGTCTCAGGTTCAATTTCCCAGCCAGGGCACATAAGCAGGTTGCAAACCAGGTCTTTAGTCAGGTCTGTGGCTGGAGACAGGTGAAACACAACCATACATTGATGTCTCTCTCCCTCTCTGCCTCTCTCCCTTCCTCTCTTTCTAAAAAAACAATTTAAAAAATCTTTAAAAAAATGCAATGAAGTATTGTATATTAAACATTAGTGAGATGGCAACCATGGGATTTGATAACACTAGTATGATGACTCCTTTAAAAAAATTGGTATACCTATAAAGTAACCCTCTTAGAGCAAATAACCCACTCTCTGGTTAAAACTTGATTTTACAATTTTGACTATAAGGCTTTTCCATAAAATATGCATCATTATTCTATAACATCAAGGTCTAGTCAATGTGCTATGTATACTGTTGGACTGCAAAAAAATTGAAGAGAAAAATAGTTAAGAATTATTAAGTAATGTTTCTTTTTGTTGATAATGTACCAAAGACATATCAGGTACTAGCTCTTCAGATGGAATGAGACCAAAAGAAAAAATAAAAATATTTAATACGATACTTTTAACAATATGCTACAGAGTTTAATAATAATAGTTTCTTTGGGGACATTACTGATACACAGTAGGGTAAGTATGCTTCAAATTTCATCGAATCTGCATAGTCAAACTAACATAAGCAATTATTTTACAGGGTCTAAGTAACAACCCAGCTGCATTATGCAGGCACTGATCGGCTTAGTCACAATTCAGACAAGCCCTACGTATTCCCTATTCCACTGCAAACAGCATTCCCACACTGCTTGTCCAGTGCTCACAGCGAGTTTGCCAGAGTGTAAGAACCTCCAGGAGGGACATGTAATTCAATTTTAACAATTCTGTCTCATAGCTAAACATTTTGGTATGCCTTCTTTCCAAAATTTTCAAGGATAACTGATATTTTTCTGATGAGTAAAACATTGTTAATCTTCACTTTTAATGGGTAGTGTTAACAAATAGGTATCTTTGACATTTACATAACTCGAGCAATACTTTATATTAATTAGCACCTAACATCAAATTAACCAATTCTGTTCAATGCAAGAAATCATACGAGACCAATCTTTCTCTCTCAATTCTTTCAGTCTTTCAGCCCCTCTCAATGTGATATGTTAAATCCATCAATTACACAAATGATATTTCCTCAAAGCCAAATCTAGCTTCCAGGAAATAACACAAACCCAGAATTTCCCCACCTCTAGCTCTAGAAAGCCTCCAGATGTCACTCAAATCCAACTTTCCTACCAAGAATTTGCTAATGAGCAACTGCCAGTGGTGACTATACCATGACCCCAAATTCTTCAGCTTCAATGACGTCAAGACCTCAAACACGTGGGAAAAATCCAGGTCATTCATTATTGGAGCATAAATGTTAGCAATCAATGTCTCTAAGCCATAGATGTTATTCTGGCTCAAGACCCATCTGTCATCAACACCTAAAACAGTGAATATTATTATTTTCAGACCTGTTTTTACTAGAATAAAGATAAGTAGTCTATAAGTAGGGCACAAATAAGAATTAACTAATTCTAATTAAACATTAAAGTATTTAGGCCCTGGGAGAGGTACACACTGACTTTCCATTCTTCCAATATAAAATAACTATAGAACAAAAACCACTGTCTTACTTTTATGACTATAATAGTTTACTTATACCCAAAACAATGCTTTTTAAATCAAAACGGTAATTAGACTCTAGCACAAAAGTGACCATCACATTTTTGTGCCCACCTCAAGCCTTGCTCATATTATTAGGGACTGACTGCCAAGCTCACTAGCTGTTTACTTTGACTCCATAAATTGTAGCCACATGCAATCCTGAGTAAGAATTTTCAGTATTAATTGTATTCATGAAAAATGAGCCCCTGCTGGTGGCTCAGTGGATAGGTGCCAGCCTGCAAACCCAAAGGTTGCTGGTTAGATTTCCAGCCAGAGAACATAGCCAGGTAGCAAGCCAGGTCTCCAGCCAGGTCCCCAGTTGGAGGCAGATGAAAGGCAACCATACATTGATGTTTCTCTCCCCTTCTTTCCTCCCTGCCCTTCTCTCTAAAAATAATGAATAAAATCTTTTTTAAAAAAAACATTAAAAAAAGAAAAAGAAACACATCCCTTTTCTTGCCCATTCCTCAAATAAAAATAACATACAAAAATTATTAATAAAGGAAAGAAATGACCAAAAGAAAATAACTGAGTAAAAAAATCTATAGTTAAAAACAAACAGAAAATGACTTCATTTTTAAATAGCGGTATTCAGATTCAGAGCCTGTAAAGGAATTTAGAATACTGTATTTGGAAGAGAATCATTTTGGATGAGCCCCAAAGAATTAAAAGATTATTCCTGAAGAATTTTCAGTTAAAATATTGACCCAAATATAAAATATCACCTTGACCCAGAATACTCTGGGCAAAATAATGTTAATTAAGCATTGGGAATGACATTCTGCAATCAGCACCGAAGAAGCTATTTCTCTTAAAAGCCTGCTCCTTCCCATTTATTTAATGGGTATAACAACAAAGATGAATTTTGAAAAAGGTGAGTAAAGAGCAGGCTATTTTGGACAAACTCTATAATTAGCAGATAAATAGTTTTAAAGGTAAATGTTTAGAAATCTCATACTCCAACACTGTACAATATTCCTGCATGCATTTCTTAGATGGTGGGGCTGGGATCAAATGAAGCAAGAATAACTTCACGCTCCAGAATCAGCATTAAACTGACCAGGTCGAGGATGGGGGTCTGAGTGCACAGAAGATGGAAAGGGTGATTGGGAGAGAGGAAACTGAAGAAATGATATGCTGCCCCCTCCCAGAGTAAAGGAAAGAGAGCAAAAGGTAGGAGAGGTTTTGTTTTGTTTTTGTTTTCATGTTTTTAAGTGTTTATGCACTCCATGGGTAACTAAGTAAATAACAGTGGTGTCAATGGGAAGAAATACATGTTTTACTTTTAGTTGTATTAGTTTTAGGTAGAAAATGTAAAAACATAACTCTAATTGGTGAAAACAAAATCAATACGAACATAAGCTGCATGGAAAAACAGTAAAAGACTGACATGAGCAAAAAGAAGATGAAATGAAGAATCATTTAGTGGGTGTCCTGACCTACTCACACATCTTGGTTATCTCTCGCTTTCATTGACTTTAAGCCATTTTACAACTCCATAGATAATAGAGAATTGGTAGCGAGGGAAAAAAATAGCTGTGTCCAATGAGATACAATTGATTCTTGTCCTGAGGATATTAATCCACATTTTGAAATTCATTTCATTTCTTGTTTAGCTATAAATGTGTGATGTTTTGGCTTCTTTGAATCAGCTGCAAGATTCTGCCAGTTCCCTCATTAATCAGTTAAATAAAATATTTGGCATACATTCATTTTACATTTTTACCAGTTAAAATTTACTTTTTAAAAAGTAATTATCTTCGGCTCTACACATAGGCATGTGCTCGCATACATAGGCAAACACACCAATAAAATTTAAGATAATTAATATTGAGGTTAAATAGCAAGTCCTTTTTTTCCATATTCTTTTCTGTATTTTCCAAATTTTGTTTAATAAGCATGGATTCATTCAATAATTAGAAAAACATTGTTATAAAAACTTTTAATAAGACATCCTGCGAGAGCTTCTACACTTACAACTAACTCTCAAACAAACATGTGTTTTTAATATCTGTGATTAGGTGACCCACTCAAAAACAGCCCAGTTTCTAAAACTCCATGCCGATCATACTTTCATTTTTAAAAACCTGAGGAACATACAGACTAGGAACTAAGAATTACTAATGCCAATGGATGTGTCATTCTATCAATGTAAATGTCAGGGCAAGATATTTTTAAAGGCCTGTTGGATCTAAGCTACATCAAGAATTTTAAACTTGCCATATTTTAAAAAGAATGACTATACCTTGGACTTTATTTGAAGAAACAGTGAAATGCCAATAAAAACCATAAGCACTGAGCTAAAGTTCTTAATCTAGTTGTTTAGGGCACAAATATCCTAAGTTGTTCCAAGGCGCCCACCTAAATTTCTTCAAGTTTTATTTTTGGCTAACCTAGATAAAAATAAATCTTTGTACTCCACAGCTTGCCAGATCAAAAAAGAACACAGATGTCCTTAAGTTAGTGGAGTAATAAGTCTTAATACTTAAAAGTAAAGTAAATACATTTATTTACTTTACAAAGGAAAGTAATTATCACAGGTTAGAAAGACACATTCTATAGTAAATGCAAAATCCTTATAATTTATCAATATTAGCATGTAGAAATAGAAAACAGGTAACTTCATCATGCATCATTTTGAAAATTCAGCCCATTTGTCCAGTAAATAAATCAATATATGATCTTGGGGGGAGAATTAGCTTTCCTCTACCCTTCTAGGTTCTTCTAGCTGGCCCTAATCATCAAATTGACAGCAGACAAATTAACAAGAGAAAATAACCACATTCAATTATATATATACATGAGCGAACCCCACATAATCATACATGAGAGGTTCAGAGAAAGAAAGGGAAAATGAGGTACATATGGAATTATGAGCTAAGAATGTGTTAAGGCACCTTAGGACTTCAGAGAAGGAAAAAAGTCATTCACAGTCTGATAAGAAAAGCAGATGTTCCTTTGGTGATTACATGTTTGTCCTGCTGTATAGATACATCATAAAAAGTTATCTCTGGTAATAACTCCAACTATGGGCAAGCCTCCAAATTTCAATACTCTAAGGGAAAGATAAGAGTTTCCCATGAGCTCTCAGGGTCTTGATTGCCGTCAGCTCAAAAAATTCTCATGCCAAAATGGCACATCTTAAGGAAGCCAGTTCTGAACCCTTCAACTTAAACGAACTTTTTGTCTTCTTCTGATCACTCAGAATAAAAATAAAATGTACTCTGAAAACCTATTAAAATTAATCACAACGGAACAAACATGTTTTAAGATTTGTTATGGGTTGAATCATGTATCTCCCCCTGCCACACACACACACACACACACACACTGAATAAAAAAAGATGTTCAAGTCCTAATAACCCCAGTGCCTGTGAATGTGACCTTATTTGGAAATAAGGTCTTTGAAGATGACCAAGTTAAGATGAAGTCATTAGGTGGGCTGTAATCCAATTATGACTGCAGCTTTATAAAGAGGGGAAACTTGGACTCAGAGGCATATACATACAGAGTGAAGATGATGTAAAGACACAGGGAGAGCACTGTGTACAAACCAAGGGTGCCTGGGGCCACCAGAAGCTAGGAGAGGGGCAGAGAACAATCCTTCCCTGCTGACCATCAGAAGAGACTAGGCCTGCAGACAACTTGATTTTGGACTTCTTTCCTCCAGAACTGTGAGACAATACATTCCTACTGTTTAAGTCATTCAGTCTGAGGTACTTTGTTACAGCAGCCAGGGGAAACTAATACAAAATTAACATTTACCTGTCTAATTTCTACTTAAGATCTCAACATAATATGATGAATTTTTACTGTTCCTTAAGCACATGAATGATGACTAAAATATTTTCTCAAGATTATTTCTCCCCATCTCACCCTCCAGAAGACTGACATAGACATGCACATGCATACAGCAGGTAGAAGAGCAAAAATTAAAAATTATATCTTTGAATACAATACGGTAATTCTTAAAATACAAATTTCAACAGATTGTTCTGGTCATTGTACATCAATTATTACTATTAATGATGCCCTGTGAACACCAACTGTTTCACATTTTACTGCCATAATTTAAAATATTAAGAACATTTCAAAGGGCTTTTTTTATCTTAGATATCATAAAAAATAGAATTGAGATGATAAAATATAACACAAAAGGTTGAAGACATGGCAGAAAGTTAGAACAAAATTAAGTGTTTTCCAAAATGTTTATTAAGCTTAATGGAGCTCATTATCTATAACATTAAACTGAGAAAGAACAGTACAATGAATTACACAGAGAAATCCATTTCTCTCAGAGATCAGAGGTAACTTAAAAATCACGTTTTTCCCTTACCCAAAAGATTAAAAAGCATAAATAACATTTCCATTGACTTTGAAGACCCTACAAAAATATATCTATCTCGTTTTATTATGTGTATTATTGTTGAGCAAAAATTAAAATGTCAAAGGAAATATGACATAAAAATTAGAACAGGCTTTGCAACTGAGTTATATAATACACTATGCCAATACTGTTAAGCATAAAATACTTTTGAGAGCTAAAAAGCCTCAAGGTAATTACAGTAACTACTAGTTTATTGTTCATTTTAGGTGTGGGCAATAAAATAGGTAACTAAGAGGGGTTAAGGTTTGGAGTCGAAGATAAATGCCCATGTCTTACAAAATTCTGTCTGCACCATCTACTATATGCAGAAATTAAGACGTACCTAGGTAACATTAATCAAGATTCTAATACAAATAAAGGGATATTTTAAAATACTCCATTAAAGAGGCATAACAAATAAATTCATAGCTAAATTGAGTCAAGTAGATATGTGAAGAGTGAAGAAACAGATCAACTACGTTTATTTCATCAGACCTATATTACATTCAGAGCTCTCTATACAAGACCTGCAAGAAAGATGGAGTGTTACACCCTTTCTAAATCAAGTCTTTAATATCTATGCATCTGTACTTGCAGTTCTATTTGGAGACTGGAAGTCTACAAGAGGTAAAAAAGGTTGAAACGAAGATAAATATTATACAGTGTAACATTAACGCTGAACTTTCCTCCAATGTTTTTTGAGTTTAAAAGACTGAGTTTTAAGGTAGGAAAAAATGACGAATTCTCCATAGCAACTAAGCCAGAAAGTACCATTTTAAATATTATAGAATTGGGAATGTAAGGAGATACAAGAAGACATGTGTTTTACATTTTAATTTAATCAAGCACATTAAGATACAAGTATCTCTATGTATTGAAAAGTCAAAGTTCTAATTCAAGCAACTAGTATATGGTACTGAAATATTGTAGAAGCAGGTAGCATTTAAAATTAATGTCATTTTTCCCCCTCATTTTCAGGTCCCTTTCCAAAATTTTCTCTAGCTTAGAATGTATTAAGAGCCTTGACATGAAGACTGATATTTGGTCACCAAATCTCTTTGTTAATATGATCTGAAAAAGACATCTAGGGAAAGTAGTGCTATCAAAATAGGAAATACAACCTTCACAGTTAAAAAAAAAATCAAGCAGAAACTTTTCTTTGCCTAATTCCTACTTCATATCATACTTTGCACTTTCTAGGAAAAAGAAACAAGACTTTCCCTTTCACAGAAACATGAAACATTGCCTTTGAACGACTGGAAGCAACCGACTAAAAATTAAGCAATTGTTGCCAATTAAATCTGTAGTACAGCTGCACCCATTTAAAAAGAACAGCTGTTGAAGAAATAAAAGTACATTCTCAGCATCAAACTCCAAAACATTAAAAAACATAGTGACATTTCATTAAATGGATATTTATTAGCGACAGCTCCATATGGCTTTTCCACAGATGCTTTTACATAAACACCAGCTTCTCCTTTTACACTGGAAGTTGAGAAGTGCTTATCTTTGAAGCAGACACACTTAGCTCCAATTTTGTCCTTTGAGAAACAATTTTTATTTTCCTTTAAAGTACATTATATCCAGGCAACCTCCGGGATGGATAACTGTGCTTCAGTGTTTTGCGTCTTTCAACTCTGGGTGTCAGAATCTGCTCTCCTCATCTAAGATTCAATCTGCTCCTCCTCAACTTTTACTTGATTTTTTTCTTTCCCATATACTCCTAAGTACAACATTACCTGCCCATTTAAGATAATACACACCTAGGGAAACAGAGGCTTTCTCTATGCCACAGCTTTCTCGTTAGTTATTTTGAAACAAAAATATTTCCCAGTTAAGTGATCAATTACACAGGCATAAGAGTCATAAGAGAAAAGTTTTGGGAGCCTGTGTGTGTGTATGTATGTGTGTGGATGTATGGATGTATGTGCTTGTGTAAATATATGTATTTATCAAGTCACTTCCCTGAGACTCTGAATCAATTATTTAAGCCATGAATCTGGTTAGAACTTGTCAGATTTAAGAAGAGATCCTATGAGCAACAAATAAAGATTAAAATGCTGCTATTTATTTGTTTGTTTATTTATTTATTTTCTGAATGCTGCATTAGGTTATTTTGTATGGAACTCACAAGGACCAGGTTCCAGGGTAACCCAGGTCTGGTTAGACTTAGCCTGAATATCATACAAGTCTCTTTATCCAGGTGGCCAAGATCGATAGTTGGTTAATTAAAAAAAAAAAAAAAAAAATCAGTCAATGCAGCTGAGTCATGTAAAGGAGCATTTAAACTAATTAAGTGTATATAAAACAACTATTTGATTTTAACTTGAAATATTCATTATTCACACATTCATTCCCAACCCTTCTATGAAGGACAAGGCCCTACACGGTAACTGGACTCCTACAAGGTTTTCAATGTCACCTTTAAAAGGAAGGTGACTCACACATCTGTCATGCAGCAAGATTATATAACCTTTACAGCTCCCCAAATATTTCACAATTCTATCAGCTACACTTAATTTAACATACATATCATTTCCATTGGGTCTTCATCAAGCCATCCAAAGAAAGCATTTAACCAAGTTTTGATAAAAACAGAAAAGTATTTTTCTGCTGATATCTCAAGAGTTAACATAATTTTTTATTAAATTATGTAATTACAGTAGTGAGTATAAATGGTAACAAACACAATGGATGGTCTGGGAACAAGCACAACTGATGTACATCAGTTGATGCTTTCAACAGAGAAAACTGGAGAACACTGGTTAGCTAGGTAACTAGTTAAGGGAAAGTCAATGAGAATTCCTCCTATGGTTTCATTTCATAACTTGGATGATGTTTTGTCTTCACTGTCATTGCTAGTTTTTCTTTTTTCTTTCTTTTTTTTTTTTTTTTTTTTGGTTAGCTTTTCCCCCTGGACCTTACCCTCATCATGTTCTTAACTTATCTTTATTATGATGTGGGAGGTGCTATTCACAGATATTCCTCTCTCTCTTGCCCTCCCATGGCTTTTAAGCTAATCGAACAGCTTCTGGGCAAATTATGGGGGTGGGGGGAAAAGAAATCCAAAGAAAAACATCACAAGAGGGAAACTTCACTCCATGAAATGAAAATGGTCAGTAGACCAAATTAGGAAAATTTATTCCTTATAAACTTACAATTAATCAAGGCAAGAGTCCCTGTCAATTTCACATTCTACCTTATTGAAAAAATGAAGCTATTAGAAGGCATAATTGATCATGTTAAATAACATAATGTCTAGTACAGGCAGCAGTTCATCTATAACCAGAATCATTTCACAATCATAAATTCTATACTATATGCCTGAGAAAGAAGTTAAGGAAATAACTGTAAAAGCCTCTGTTACATAGAAAAACAAATATTACACAAGCTAGAAGATGTTCTATTGCTTTGACTTGGCCTTTTACCCTGTGATTTTTCTATAATTTTTACCCTGTCATTTTATAGCAGTGACACCAATTGCCAAGTCCTTCTTATTGCTTGGCAACCGAACATCTCTAAGAAGACCCAAAATTATATGTACATTCTCTTCAAAGACAGTGGGGAATCTGGCTTCTCAACTTTTAAATGAAGCCAGAAAGCTAAAGCAAGACCTTCATGGGCAGCTTTATTCATCTTCATTGCTATCCCTGAAGCCAAAAGAGAGTTCTTTTCCCAGATACTTGCTTTTGTCAACAGTGGTATAAGGGACTCAGAATATGATGATTAAATATTGACAAATTAAGAATTTTAATCATTCAGGCATTTCAGGTTTAGATAATCCACCTTTCTGATTTTGCTCTATGTGTACCGTGCAACTTCTTTGCTGCACTGGCATTAATCAAATTAAAATCAACTTAAGATTTTATTATATACAATGTTCAACTATTAACATGCAAAAAAGGATTTCAAGTAGTGGGGAGATTTTCCTAACCAATTCCAGCTGTAGAAATCTCTGATCCAAATGTCCTCGGTATAGTTTGAATCACTTTCCAACCACAATTTTTGCCATGCTGGCCCCAGGAAGGCATTTCACAAACGTGCTCGTGTTTGAGCATGAGCTCAAAGGACCAAGGTTTAGATATTATGATGAGCAACCAAAATATTTTCTTACAGTGAGACTCATTTTCCTCAACTTGCTTTTAACTCCCAGCCCAGGGTAATTTTTCAATTCTGACCCTCAATAACAAAGGCAAAAAATGTGTCATGATGTATCAGAGGAGAATGAACTGAAAGAAACAAATAGAAAGATATAAACTTGAGCACTCAGCAAGCAGGAGAAGTGGCAAAAGGTCTTCTAGAGACAATATAAATAAAAAGAGAGGAGTCCATCAGTACACCTTTCAATGAAACTTTTAGAACATATTGCAATTGATAGACTTCATACAAAGAAAAAAATGATTTATTCAATGGTTTTCAACTGCTATTAACTGGGTTGGCTACCTTTGAAGACAATGAGTAAAAATGTGTTAAGAGGAAAATATTTAGAAGTAAAGATACCATAGCTCAACTGCTACCCGAGAAAGACTGTAGTACAATCTAAAAGTCCTAAATCAATCCTGCAAATTGCCATTTTTCTAAGAAAGAGTATGGATAATAAACCTGGCCATGAGAAATTGTGAGCTTTAATAAGTTTGAGTCCTGGCTGGTGGCACAGGGGATAAGATGCCAGCCAGTGAACCCAAAGGTTGCTGGTTCAATTCTCAGCCAGGACACATAACCAGGTTGCAAACCAGGTCTCCAGCCAGTTCTGTAGCTGGAGGCAGGTGAAAGGTAACCATACATTGATGTTTCTCTCCCTCTCTCCCTTCCTCTCTCTCTAAAAATAATAAATAAAACCTTCAAAATAAATAAATAAATTTGAAAATGTCACAAGTAAACATTTTCAAATTAGTATCATTATCATTACCTTTTATTAAAATGGTGAGGAAAACATGAGAAAATTAATGGAAGTCTTTTTAACTAACCAAAAATCTAAACAAAAATGCACATGCCCAAATTTTGAGCTGAAAATTATTTGGAGTTCATAGTAAAAGAGGAACTTTTTAGGTTAGTACATTTTACTGGTAATTATAAGGAATTTGTAATATATAATTATGCCTTTTAAATTTGTTCTGATTGTAAAGGAGAAATGTCATTTATATTCCAAAACAGGTAGTATATTTGGATAAAAAATATTATTTCCTAGAATTTTTTGCAATTATAAGAAACTTTTACACAATTACCTTTATGAGCAATTTTTAATTTTGTGGACTACATCCAATATTTATCGAACTATTATTGAGTATTAAGCACTGTGTTAGGTACTGAAAATATCAAAAGTCAAAAACAAAAACAAAAAATGAGTCATCACAGACTCACTGAAGGCAGTGGGTATAACAAATAGAGTTATGGGTTCTAGATTCAGATGTTATTAATCATGTGACATCAGCTAAGTGTTTCCAGAAGCTTGGTCTGCTGAAGGTATGTAAAACGCAAATGGCTGCTTAGGTGTTTATGTCTGATTACAAGCTATCACTATATTTATTTTCTCAGTTTCTTCTTTGGAATCATTCCTTCCAATTTAGCAGACTGCCTCCAAACATGGATGCCTAGTTTATTCCAGATGGGCCAAGCTGTTAATAGGAATAAACCACCCTTGATCCTAAGAGCACTTAAAATAAAAATGTACATGAAGAACAATTCCTAAAGTTAATTATCCCTCTCTCGCAATCATTACTATGAACATTACAACTGAAGAACATGAGTCATCTGCAGAACCTTATAGCCTTAGACATTTTATTTGTTTGTTGTTAATTATTTGAGAAATTACTATTTGAGATTTCAAGAAGCCAATTTGTGGCTTCTGGCAGAAGATTAGATCTGAAGAGATCTGCTCTCTCTGGCGACAAGGAAGACAAGCAAGCTGTTGGAGCAGATGAATCATGACTTTTCAAGCTCCATTTTTGGTTGTGATACAGGCAAGGACGGTAGTGTGATGTTTTTCAAAAAGGATCCAGTTGCTCTCTAAGGGTCTTGCTCCCAGGGCTTACGTGCTCAAAGGCAGAGAAAAATAAATCTTTCTAGGTTTTTCCCTCTTACACATAAAAATATTTCTTTAAACCAGTGATGTAATTACTTTAAAATATAAAACTCTTGTACTCCTTTTAAAACTCTCTAGCACACTGAATTACATTTGGAAGGATGCATGATTCTGGATGGGACTGTAAGTCATGACATAGGCAAAGGGTATAAGAAAGGACAGATTTGACAGTGAAGAAATATGCATTCTCTATATATGGAACAAAAATACATATTTGCTTGTCCTTGGCAAATATTAAAAATGAGGCTTTTGTTTACTCAGCAGTGTATGGCATCTCTGCAGGTAGGATTTAGTTGGCATTACTCTACTTAGCAACTTAATTCATAACATGTTTGAGGCATATTAACTCAATAATCATAATTATATATTAATGTGTTAAGAACCAGCCAAAAAAAAAAAAAAAAAAGAGGCTTCAAGCTGTTTTATAAGCTTCATTGTTACAATTCAATAAAACAAAGCTTACATATGAAATTAATTCCCTCAGTAGAAATTACATTGTTCCTACACTTCTTGAACCTGAGTCAAGTAAAGAAATTGCTGGTAACAAAATTTAATGATCTTTTTAAAAAAGTATTATTTTTCCAGTTTAATGTAAGCAGTATTTCCCTTAGGAATATTTATGGCTAAAAAAGGTATTGTTTATAATAATAATTTAATTCACCAATCCTAACCTCAAATTTTGAACATTTTTAAAAACAGATATAACACTGAACAATAAATTTTATACTAGAAATAATCCCTCTAAGAGATAATTACTCATTTTCAACATTAACAGTAGAAACTAACTTTGATTTAATATCAAATACTTTGGTATCAGTTTATAAACAGAAAAGTAGGTATACAACTTAATTGAGAGTGGTACTATTTCTAGCTACATTGCAAGATTAAGGAGAAGCTTGAAGAAAAACTCTTTTAAGTATCATATCCATGTTGGAAGTATGTTATACGTATGTTATCATTGGGTAATTTTGAAAACAACACACACACACACACACACACACATACACAATATTTTTAAACAAATAGGAGAAATACTTCAATTTTGTTTTAACTATCAAGATGCTGGCTTTAAAAAAAAAAAAAAAAAAACACATGAAGACCAACATACGTGGATGTGAATTCTAGCTCTTCCGTATATCCTGGAGACACAATTTAACCTCTACAAACCTACAACTCTAAAAAACAAATTAAAAGGAATGAAACAAATGTATAGGGCTGCTCTGGGGATTAAATCAAATACTATATTATGGTACTAATACTGAAAGCTATTATGAACCCAAGGTAACAACTGCTCCTTTCTAGCCATATCTCAGCCACTCCTATTTTTGGCAGCTTTTCTACCCACAAGTATTTTTTTCAGCCAAGCAGTTTTAGATGACTTAAGCTCAAAACATAACTAGCTATAAACAGATATTGAATTCTACTTGATAATATGCATGCTGATAAGATTTCGGGAAAGTGCACCCAAGTCTGGAAATTACTTGGAAATGCATCAATTGATCAAGGGTTAGAAAGATGGATGGATTTATGATTAAAACATATACTATAAAGTGTTAATGGTGGAATCAGTTATGTATATGGGTGTCCAATGTCAAGTTCTTTGAGCTTTTCAATATGTTTCGCATTTTCCATATACAAAGTTGAGGGTGGGGGTTGGAATAACGACCCAACTACTCACCGAAACCTCTGAATCTTGAGATTTAGAGGCTATGGTGGGGAGGAATTGAACTGCCTCCTTCTTCAAGTCAAAAATAATGCTTAGCATGGATTATGAAGATATTGAGAATTTTAACCAAAATACAAAAAGCCTGAGTGTCTGAGAGATGAATCAACCAACAAAATCAACAATTATTTTCCTTTTTCTCAGGCTGTAAAATACCATGTCAGTTGATCATGAGATCTCCTCTCTCTTAAACTGACCCTGTTAAGAAATATATATATCAATATTTGTTGTTACAAGAGAACACATGTTATAGAAAAGTGAGACTTTGCATCTCATGTATTAATTTTTAGGAACCAGACCACATATTTGTAACTCTCAAAATCATGTCTTCACTATCCTCTGATCCATTTCCCTCCTGCCATGCCCCCACCAGCAAGTGGACACCCTCACTTGTTTGATGTTTAAGAAATAATATTTTGGGAGAAACTGGAGTTGCTTTAGACTTGTAGCCTTAATAGTTTGTATTTCAGGTAGAAGTGTTATCCTTTACGACTTAGTAAAAATAAAGTAGCGATTTAACAATGGAGCACAGGTGCATTATTCCTGAAACTGGAAGGCTGAAATCCCGTCTTCCTTGCAAACTCCATGACAATTATCATGATTATTAGGGTTATAAATTTTCTGGCACATAGTGTTTTTGTTATGGTATATTTAAAAATGAGGAAAAAATGGAAATATTAAACTCATACTTTTATGTAGTACCTCCAGATTGCAAAAGCAGCCCCTAAACAAATATATAAAACCTTTTTGCTCCAAAAGATTATTCAATGGACTCTGAAATTCTTGAAAATGTCAGGAATATGTCTTTCCTCTTTTTATACCCTACTGGGGAGGGAGTACTCACCAAGTGTTTGCAGAAGAAAAAAACATCCTCAAAATGTGGCTCAGCAGTGATGATAGGAATGGAATGAGGGGCTGAACCACTTGTGTTAAATTCCTAGACAGTATTAGTAAGAGAAAAGGCAATTTCTCCAGTTTTCTTTCTTTTTACTCCTAACCCACAGTGACCTTGTTACACCAGAGAAATAAATACTCGCTTGGCTGCCATTTCATTGGTAATAACAGAAGGGAATACAGGGCATTCAGCAATTATATTCTTAATAATTTTAAATGTATAGTTTAATAAGTACTGACATGTTCAGCCCACATATTCAAAACAATTTGACGAAATTTGCCAAGGGTTATAATTTTGTTGACATATCTCTTTGCTCTTTGGGGAAGGACTTTCCATCTAAACCCCAGGCGCTGGTCTGAATCCCTACAGACTCAAGCATATGTTCAAGAGACTCAGAGTCGACCCATTTTGGATAATTAGATAATTGCATGGAATGAATTCCCCTTTGGTGCCAACTGCGTCCTCTTGCAGTAGGTTCACAAGATACCTGAAGTCACAGGATAGAATACACAGGCCATGATCAAGATGGACTAGTGATCTGAAACTTGTCCTCCAGTTTCCACATTTAGGGCAGAAATATCATTGACTTACTCATTTACTCAGTCAGCTTCTCTGAATGACTCTTGAAATCTTTAATTATTTTATATATCAATAACAGAAGGGCTGACAGTCTCCACTTAGTGGGAACACAACATGCATCAAACCCATCTCTCAAAGCTCAAATACAACAAAATCAAATATTATAGGGAATAACATACATATTATATTCATGCCCCCTTTGCCACCTGGTATTGATATTACCAAGGTATTGACTGTTCTCAGTCTAAGGACATTAAATTATAAGTTTGTGACATTAGTCTTCCTTTGCCTGTCAATGATAGCAATGCTGTAATAGTATTTTTCTAAAAATGTTTGCAGTCCTCAAAATAAGAATAAAAAGCCAAAAGAGCAAACCTTTTTATAGGCAAAAGACAGGACAATAAATCATATCAATTGTAAGCGATAAAAGCAAAGACATTCAAGTTAAGCAATTACACCTAACTTTAAATGTCATGTCTCCTGGTACAAACTTAAATACCAACTGAAGCATTTAAACAATCCCCATGCTTTTTTGGCTCCTATTCCTATGTCAATGCTTATCTAGCACCATCCTCTTGCACTCCCCACCACTGGTTCCAAGAACATTTGCTTTTCAGTTTCTTCCTTTATTAGGAGTAGATAGAGCCTGTATTGTCAGCCCGTTTTAAAACCCAATTTATTTTCAGAAACACAAAACCAAAGGCATTTCCTTTGTTCATCACATGCCAAGCATGCTTAACGTTAATACATCATTTAATTAGGCAAAGAAGTTGCTACAGGTCTTTTCATCATGTTTCTCCCCTTTACTTTACTTAGATCTTCCATAGAACAGAACTCACATGGAAAACAAGTGTGAGTTCACCAAGGGCACTCAGCTCAAGAATTTGGGCATTTTACTGATTGCAATGTGGAAGAAAGTATAGGAGTCGAGGACATAAATATTCTATTTTCCCTACATTTAGTATAAGAGGTAGATAAAAGAAAAGGAAAGCCTTGCCTCATCATTAAATAATAACAGGAATCTAAAGAGACTTCTTAACAAATGATCAGATTATTAGGCTAATCTGGCCTGTGAAGATTCAACAATCACAGCACCTCCGCATCTACATCAAAAGAGAAAAAAAGGAGCACAGATTTATCTGCTGTGGTAGGTTGAATAATAGCTCCAAGGATATCCACCTCCTTACCCCTAAAACCTGGGAATGCAGTCTTCCAAGGCAAAAGGGACTTTGCAGATATGATTAAAGATTTTGAGATGTTGAGATTGTCCTGGATTATCTGGGTGGTTTTAAATGTCATCACAAGGGTCCTTATAAGAAGGAGGCAGAAGAAAATCTAAGGACAACAGTGGCAGAGGCAATGTAAGGAGTGAAGACTTTAGCAGACATCTTTGAAGACGAAGAGAGAAGCCACAGAGGCCAAGAAATGCAACTCTAGAAGCTGAAAAAGAAAAAATAAATTTCCCCTAAATGCTCTGCTGGGAGAAATGCCTGCTGAAACCTTGATTTTGCATTAGTGAAACTAGTTTTCTACACCTGAGCTCCAGAACTGTAAGAGAATAAATGTGTGTGGTTTTAAGTTAGTGGCACATTGTTATAAAAGTCATAAAGACACTAATGCAATTACAATTTAAAGAAAATTTTCATCATCAAAATGATCATCCTAAAGACAATGAAAATTCAAGAAAATATAAAAAAATAATCATAATGAATACAACTGACAAAAGATAAGTATCCAAAAGTATAAGGAATTTCTATGAAAAAACAAGAGGACATCCCAATAATAATAAAGTGGACAAAAACATGATCAGGCATGAATGGCTCCTAAATATATGAAAAGAGGTTCAAGTTCATTATCAATTATGAACATGAAAATTAAAACCACAGTAAATTCCATTTTATACCCACAAAACATTTTGGTGTGTAAAACAAAGAGAATTCATATAATCTGTTAGGGAGAATGTACATTGTTACATCCACTTTGGAGTGTGGTTGGTTCTACCTCAAAGAGTTGAACAAGTACATACCATATGACCCAGCTATTCATTCACAGCTTTACACTTTGAAGATACACTAGTACATGTGCAACAAAGGCCACATACAATATAATACATATTGTTAATAATATTAAAAAATACTGGGAAAATCCAAAGGTCCATCAGGGAGAAACCTGAAAACTATATAGATAGTAACCATGGTCTGCAAAAGTTATTTTCCCTCATCAACATTATAATAAAATGATATTGATCAAAATGATGTATTCAAGGACCTGATGTACAGTAATTGACATCAACATAGTTGAATATCAAAAAGTTGGGTGAAAAAAAGCAAGTCAGAGAAAACTAAATACAGTATAATTCCAATATTATAACATCCAAAAATGGATAAAACTAAGCATTATATTAAGGATTCATCCTATTTAAAAAAAAAAAAAACAAGAGAATTATTTTTACAAAACTCAAGATATAGCTCTGGTCCCATGGCTCAGATGGTTAGAGCATTGTCCAATACATCAAAAGATTGCTGGTTCAATTTCTAGTCAGGGTACATGCCTAGTTTGTGGGTTCAATCCCTGGTTGATGCATGTATGGGAGACAACCAATCGATGTGTCTCCATCTTTCTTTCTCTTTCTCCTCTTTCCCTTTCTCTCTCTCTCTCTCTCTCTCTCTCTCTCTCTCTCTCTCCCCTCCCTCTCTCAAATCAATGCAAGCATGTCCTGAGGTGAGGATGGAAAAAAAAAAAGACAAAAATTACCCTCAAGATATGGATTAACTATGTAAGGAATAAAGGCCTGGGTCAGTCTAGTGTCCCCAGGGAGCTACCAAAGAAGCACTGGCAATGTTCTATTTCTTAAGCTGAACAGCAGACTATCAGTTTACTATTCTTCAAACTAAACATGTATGCACTCTCTCATGTGCATAATATTCACAACTAAAAATTTTTTAATGCAAAAATTCAATGATATAACTGACCATAACTGGTATAACAGCAAACTAGACCTCATTTCTAAGACCTGCGTCCCTAAATGATTTATTCATTATTGATTATTGAAAAACAAATAAAAGTCTTACAACCTAACTACATGTAAGATCACACACAAACTTGCATTGGACATCACTTAAAATATGTTAATTATATTTAAAAGGTTTACCATGTTGGTAAATAACCATTTTAATTTATTTAAAAAGAGCAGCTATATACATTTTTATTATCTTTAGATACTTAGCTGCTTATATTCCCAAGCTTTTGCTCTTTAATCCAAGCCAAATTTTAAAATTCCACAAAATAAGATTAAGCTACACATTGCAACATCTAAAAAATTTCAGAGGAAACCCTGATAAGATTTACACTTTAAATCATTTTTTTCTCAGGATACATACAGAGTCACTAGCTACTTACTATTGTTCTAGGACATAGCTCTTAAGATGAGCTGCAACTGTGATAATGTGGTCATTTGATTAATATAACCTCTGAGGATGACTGGATTCAGAGAAAGATTTAATGACTGAAAAGTGTGGAGTTTCATATCTAACTGAACATTATACCTTTAGTTAAAAGGAAAAAAAAGAAAAGTGGTCCTTTCCTTTAAAATTCCAGAATTTCCCACTAACTGGGGTTTGCAATGGGAGGGAAAAGAGGAGCTGAAGTTGCTAAAATGCACAAAAGCTACCTGCCTCTGCCCCTCCTCCCCGCAGTTGACCTCAAAAAGACCAACTATCAGACAGCAGAGATTTTCAATGAAAGACCTTGAAACAAAGAAAAGGAAAATACATGGCATTAGCCAGAGTTTGTTAAAGACACCAAATTCCTTCATGCAACTACTAAGAAACCCCTTCTTGGTAGCCTTTCTCATCCATTTTCCCAGGAAATAACTAGACCTGTCCAGAAAGCATCCAACCACATGCTATGAAAACTACAGAGACATTTATTGAGAAGATACAAGATACAAGAAGTATATTGTACATAAGACAATGATGGTACCTCAGGACTTCACACAGTTCTCCCCATCACCATCAGCTGCCCGCGTCATATTTTCCTGAATCTCATTAATGGTCTGAAATCTCTTTTCTTTCAAAGGTGATTTTAGTTTCGGGAAAAGCCAGAAGTCCTAGAGCACCAAATCCGGACTGTAGGTGGACCAAGTCATCTAGGTGATTTGATGTTTTGCCAAACAACTCTGCACTGCACAAGACGCGATGCATGAGCAGGCATATGTTGCGATGAAGAGCTGCCAACCCCCTTTTGCCCACAGCTGCAGCCTTGTAAACCGCTCAAGTAATATCCACCAAGGCATGCAAAATTTGATGCAGATTCATTGCTCTATGCAAGTCAGTCATTTTGCATGTGATGATCACACAGTATACATGCTCACTCAACGGTGTCTACCGCCCTCACTGATTAGGAGAGTGAAGTTGCCATTGTTCACACATGCACATTCCAGTCCACCCTCTTTGGCTGCCAGGTTACAATGATGTCATGAAAACCAATCTTTTTATATTAACAGTGGCTGGATTTTTTCCAGACAGGCCTTGTATATGAAAAATTCAGCATCCCAAGTCCCAATCTGAACAGAATTTCTGTGGGTGATACCCAAGGTCCTCACCTTTTCTGACTAATTATGTCAGTGGCACACTGACACAAAAATATTTTAAATGTCACTGTCTCTTTTATATCCTGAGCAGCCAACAGGAATATAAAATATTCAATAAATATTTTTTAAATGAGAAAATCAGAAAAGCAGCCTTAAGAGAAAAATGTATCACACATTAAATATTATTTTGGTCTTAAAATTCTCTACATCTTTGAATTGTGGAGCTTTTGATAATACCAATACATTCAGAATCCGAAATCCAATATATGCAGAATCCTAGAAACTGCACATGCATTTTACTTCTTTAGTCCTTATTCTAGGATTTTAAGTACTAAAGAATTTGAGGCAATATGAAAGGATGGATTTGTCAGTCACCAATGAGTAATGTTGCTATGAGGCATGGAAAGGGGAACCCAGAGGAAAGCAAGCATATGATCAAGCTCTATCTCCAGAAATGAACAGTTGTGGATCAGAAACACACAGGAAAGGAAGTTAAGGCCAGTGGTCCTCTTCTTCGGCTGCATGTTAGATTCATCTGAAAAGCTCTTTAAAAACACCAGGCCCTATACTGTATTTAATTGATCCAGAGGGAAACATACATCAATCATATTTAAAAGCTCCCAAGGAGCCCTGGCTGGTGTGGCTCAGTGGATTGGCACCAGCCTAAGAACCCAAAGGTCACTGGTTCAAGTCCCCAATTAGGGCACATAACCAGATGGCAAGCCAGGTCTCCAGCCATATCCTTAGCTGAAGGCAGGTGAAAGACAACCATACATTGATACTTCTCTCCCTTTCTTCCTGCCTCCCTGTCCTTTTCTCTGAAAATAATGCATCAACTCTTAAAAAGCTCCGAAGGAGACTTTTAATATCCAGGTAGGGTTAAAAAAAACTCTAGTATGTAAATTAAAACTTACCCTAAATGTACATCACAGAATCCTAGAGAGATATGAAATAGTTCAAATGCTACATTGCTCTGCAGATCTGTTGACTTAATTTCCAAGATGAAGCCTGGTAACCTGTGTGTATTAGTCAGCTCAGGCCAAATAACATAGGTTGTGTGGCCTAAACAACAGAGATTCATTGTCTCACAGTTCTGGATACTCAAAACTCAAGACCAAGGTGCCAGCATGGTCAGTTTCTGGTAAAATTGCTTTCCTTGGGTGGCAGATGGCCAACTTCTCACTGTGTTCTCACTTGATGAGCAAGAGGATAATCTGACCTTCCTAATCAGATGTTCTAGGTTCACCCCCTAAAAACAGTGGTCATATTGAAACCAGGAAAGGTCCCTGGAAAACCATCCTCTAAGGGTCAGCCAACTCAAACATCATCCATTCTTATTGCCCTCTGTCCTGCTGAGCTGAGCTATCACCTCAGAGTTCTATTTTTTTTTATTTTTTATTTTTTAAGATTTTATTCATTATTTTTAGAGTGAAGGGCAGGGAGGGAGAAAGGGAGAGAAGCATCAACGTATGGTTGCCTTTCACCTGACTCCAGCTAAGAACCTGGCTGGAGATCTGGCTTGCAACCTGGTTATGTGGCCTGACTAGGAATTGAACTAGTGACCTTTGTTTGCAGGCTGGCGCCAATTCACTGATCCACACCAGCCAGGGCTCAAAGCTCTTTTTGACAGCATGTTTCAAGTCAGGTAAAAACACTCCAAATGAAACTACTTTCCATTGCTACTCTAAATACTCCTATTATATGCCATTAAATCTATCAACAAATTCATTTATTTCATTAGACAAAACTTTAGTATATATTTTTTAAAAACTATCCTAAAAGTTAAGAAAAATAATGGATGTTACTGAATGATTGCTGCTAAGCAAGTCAGGAAAAAAACAACCTGAGTTTTGTTAACACATGTATTAGATATAAAATAGGCCTAATGAAATTGTTTTTCCAGCTTTACTGAAATATAGTTAGCATTAACACTGTATAAGTTCAAGGTATACAACATGTTGATTTGATATATTTCTTTTTTTTTAAATTTTATTGTTGTTGTATTACATCCATCCCCTTTTTGATTTGATATATTTCTATATTGTGAACTAATTACCTCCTTAGCATAAAATGATTACCTCCATTACCTCACATAATTATCATTATTCTTTTGTAATGAGAACATATAAGATCTACGCTCTTAGCAACTTTCAAGTCTTTAACACAGTAGTATTAACTATAATTACCATGCTGTACATTAAATCTCCAGAAATTATTCATTGTATAACTGAAAATTTGTATGCTGTGATCAATATCTATCCATTTTCCCTGTTCCCCAGGAACTGGAAACTACCATCCTACTCTGTGTCTCTGAGTTTGACTTTTTCTAGATGCCACCTACAAGTGATATCTTACAGTATTTCTCTGTCTTACTTATTTCACTTCATCAGAATGCCCTCAAGATTGATCCAAGTTGTAAATGTCACACATTTCCTTCTTTCTCAAGGCTGAATAATATCGCACTGTGTACATATGCCATACCTTCTTTATACACGCATCCACAGACAAACACTTAGGCTGCTCCCATACCTTGGCTATTGTGCATAAGGCTGCAATGAACAGGGGGCTCCAATGTCATTTCCGGATCCTGATTTCATTTCCTTGGAATGCCTAACTACAAAGGGAATTGCTGGATAATATGGTAGTTTTGTTTTTAATTTTCTGAAAAACCTTTATACTGTTTTCCACAGTGACTATACCAATTACATTCCCACAAACAATGCACAAGAGTTCCCTTTTTTCTACATCTTCACCTGTACTTATCTCTTTTCCTTCTGATGAGAGTCACCCTATCAGATGTGAGTTGATATCTCATTGTGGTTTTAATTTGCATTTCCCTAATTATTAGAGATGCTGAGCATCTTTTCATGTTATATGTTCACCATTTGTTTGTGTTCTCTGGAAAAAATGTCTATTCAGTATCCCTGCATAGTTTTTAATCACATTGTTTTTTCGCTATTGAGTTGTATAAGTTGTTTATATATTTTGGATATAACCCCTTATCAGATATAAGATATGCAAATATTTTCTACTGTCCTACAATTTACCTTTTCATTCTGTTGATTTGTTTTGTTACACAAAACCTCTTTAGTTTAATGTAGTACTTTTTAAAAAATTTTTGTTTTTATTTCTTGCACTTTTGTTGTCATGTCCAAAAAAAACTGTTGCCAAGAGAAAGAGATTAAATTTATGATATAATTTCCAAGAAGAGGTAGAAATGGAATCAAATTTGGAAAAGAAGAAGACAATTTTCCAAAGTCATTTTTGGCAAAGAATGTCATTTAGAATTCCCTGAAAGATCATAAAAAGAACAGCTGTCCCATGGGAATATCTATTTTGTCTGCCTTCATTCTTTGCACTGACATTTACTTTCAGAATGCAGGCATTATTTACAATTAGAGCACTGTTAAGCTGTTTTAAATCATTTACTCTGTTTTTATTTCCTAAAAAACTTATTTCCCTACTTCCCCTATATAATATTTCTTTGCAGCTATTATCAAAAATATGTTGTATTTAAAATTATTATGCTATACTCTAGACATTATTCAGTATGTAGTATCTTTTGAAAATTAAAAAAAGCAACGATGTTTATTAAAAGGGGATTTTAGTGTTTTTGAACAGAAAAGATTCCTAAATAATTATCATCACCAACATAGCATTTGAATTAATTTTTCAAATTCAGAAAGAGTCTATCAGTTTCTGTGCTGAATCAGCATCCTACTGATGTAATCTTTACGAAAGTGACTCTGAAGACAATGGGAACGACTGATGGGAGGAGGTGAGAGGCTAGAAATATGAGACCATGACAGCCAGCTAGGTGGGAGATGACTAAAATGAGTCAAGGCTCTAGGAATAGATACAAGTTGACAGATATAAAACTGACAAGACATTACAACAAAGTCAAAGTGAGTTATGAAGCTCAAAGGGCTGGCGAAAATGAACCTTGGATGACAAACTCAGGAAACCAGAAACATACTGATTGGTGGGGTAGCTAGAACAATCTGAAAATCTGTCACTCCCAGGCATAAAGAATGTCTTGCAAATCTTTCAGGGTTAAACATGAACATATGTCTCCAAATCTGACCCAAAAATGAAAATGAAAAATAACACTGGGAATGATGTGACGTGCTCTCTGCTTTCTCCTACTGTGTGATGAATGATTTTTCAAGGCTAGCATCACTGGTGTTACTGGAGACAGTCAGCCAAAGCACTGGGGAGTGTCCCTCATTGGCCACGGTGGTGTAGGAGTAGGTTCTTATACACCTGCGCCAAAAGCTAGAAAGATGAATGGACAAGACCCAAGTGTGTCAAAAGCTAGCAAGATAATTAGAGCAAAAAAATAAGCCTTCCCCTCTCTATACCTATAAGGAGCATGGCCTTAGGCAGAAATGAAGGAGGATGCACTTGGAGATAGGAGTCCATCTTTCCCCCAGGCCATGCCACATGAAGAAACCTTCTTCCTTTTGCTCCAGCACCTGTCTCATGGGTTTGGCAGGCTGCTGAAATGGCACTGTAGTTACAGTTTTGGGCAAGTCTGCCAGAACAATGGACCTTGGAAAGTCCCAGAGGGCCTGGGCTGGGGTTCTGGCCACCTGTGCCAGGCCAGCCTCAGGCATGGGACTATGGGGACTTCCCAGCAGCCGCCAAGAATTTTTCTCAGGGAATTTCCCTTCACTCCTCCTCAAGATATCAGCTGCCTGAAAAGCTTGGCTGGTGAAAGAAAACAGGTTTCTGGGGTACAGACAGGCTCTAAGATTAGGTAAGTCAAACCGCCATGTATTCAGGGTTCCTCTCGCCCTGCCACCTGGGTTCTGTGTCACTTGGGTGTGGTTAGGACCATCTGCTATGCCAGTTGGCAGGAGACCAAATTTATTGGACCAACCACTGACAGAACCTGACTGGGAATTACATACCGGTGGGAGTAGCTTCATGGAGAACTGTCAACAGCGAGACAGTACTTGGTAGTCAACATAGACAAGGTTGCCGAAGTCCTTGCCACAGGAAGCTTAGCATAAAAGGCTGAACTGACAATCACCACAGCATTAGAATTATCCCAGGGAAAGAATGGGAACATCTACACTGACTCTAACTCTGTCTTCATGGTAGTCTATGGTATTCATCAGGGAATAAGGACATCAAACTTGCAGAAGAGATTTTTTAATTGCTGGAGTCAGTGAATCCACAGCACCAGGCTGCCATGATGCACTGCCCAGGACAACAGAAGGACAATTTCTAAACAAGCCAGAGAAACCAAATTGCTGATAAAGTAGCAAGACAAGCAGCCTGAAGGCCACCACTTCTTAGGGCTTTAATTCCCCACATGGATGTGTCAGAATTTAAATACTCTTACATAGAACAAGATGAGGAATGGGTATGTGACTGAGAACTCTCTATCACTGACCCTAATTCTATATGGAAGATCAATACTTACTCCCTGATACTCCTCAAATATCCTATCCTCAAATACCTGCAAAAAGGGACCCATAATGGAAGGGATGTTTTAATGGACCTCATTAGACCACATTTGAAGGGCCCTCATTTATAAAGAACCATTCAGAAAATAATCCTGGCCTGTCAGATAAACACCAAAAATAAGAATGTGCTCCAACACGGGAGTACAATATAAAGGGATATGCCCATTTAAGGACGGGAAAGTTGACTGTAGATGCCTAAAACCATAGAAAGCTTTAAATTTTTGCTATACGGGTCTTTGCTGACACCTTTTCTAGATGGGTAGAGGCATACCCACTAGAACTGAGAAGACAAATGAGGTAGCAAAACTTCTACTCAAAGAAATCACCCCTAAGTTTGGATTTCCTTACAACGGACCATCTTTCACTTCAGAAATCTTCCAAAGCATAAGACAGGATCTACAGATTCAGTGGAAACTACATACATCTTGGAGACCCCAATCTATGAGGAAGACTGACATGCCAAGAAACACACTTGAAATGCAACCAGGCATTCCCTATTGCCTTGTTCTGAGGGTAGCTCCCCAAAGTAGGCTTAAATTAGCCCTTTTGAAATAATTTACAGAAAGCCCTTCCAAGTTTATGTTTTAGAACACCCCCTTTAGATAGAGAACATGAATCAAAAATTTTTAAAAATATGTAAAACATTTAGGCCAAACATGAACAACTTTGCACAAGTCTGCTTATTGCAGGTCTATTTACCTATCTATTGAGCCCTTATACCCCATTCCAGCCAGGAGACTGAGACTTACTAAAGACCAAGAAGACAAAAAGTCCTGAATGGCAATTAGCCAAGATGTCCTACTGACAACACACTCTTCAGTGAAGCTCATGGGAATCAAGCCTTGGATGCACCACACACAGGTAAAGCAGGTGCCACCTGAGAAGGATTGAGATCTTGCTATTGCTATTGATGCTGCAAGGCAAAGATGAACCTGCCCTCCTGAGATGTAAAATTCCTTTTTCAGAAAGGGACAGTGCCTCCCGAAGCCAAGTGACAATATTTTATTTTATTTTATTATTTTTTGACAGTTGCTAATACCTTATGCCTGTGCTTAGACTGATAAATACCTTTGTCCACATTCGCCAGCAAATTTATCTGGAGGTTGGGTGTGCCACCCAAAGCCCCACTCAGCGTAAGATCAGGGATGCTTTAGTCTCTCCAATTTCTGATTTCACTACAATTCACCCTGTACTACGAGGCACGCCCTTTGCTAAATATTTGCTTGCCTGTCTACATAGTAGGTCTCACTTTGGAAGTTCATCTGCAATACCACCTCTTGAAATATGAGGCAGTCTATCACCTTCACTTATTCAGCAGTGACATCCTCTAGACACCACTTATGCCCCCTTCTGAAGACAGATATTTTTCTCCCTTGTGTAAAGGCTTCCTTTCATTCTTGAAACCCTCCTTCTTTAGTAGATAGCAAGAATCTCTGAACCCAGGAATAAGTAAGGCTGCATCCCTTGATGGCAGGAAAAAAAGTACAATATATGAAATTTCCATCTATTTATCCTTACAAGATTACAAGGGTCCAGAGACGGGAAGGGGGGAATTGTTATCATAGACAGTTACTCGAGAGGAGTGTTCCCCATTAGCCAAGACAGCCCCGCGGGCATTCTCACAATGAGTGCACCAAAGGCTAGAAAGATGGATAGAGCCTGAGTAAGCCAAGAGCAAGAAAGATAAATGGACAAGATTCTAGTGCTCCGAAAGCTAGAAAAATGGATAGTCCCCAAACATGCTGAAAGCTAGCAAGATACCTGACTAGAAGAAAGGCCCTCCCCTCCCTGTGCCTATAAGAACGGGAGGGCTTGAGATGGAAAGGGAGGATGGTCTTTGAAGGGGGAGTCCGCCATTCTCCTGAATAGCTTCTTCTTGCACAAACACCTGTCTCCTGAGCTTGGCTTTTGTTGCAGACCCATGTTTTGGTTACACTGTATTCTAAACATAGAGAAGCATCAGTGAGCTTCAAGGCTTCTGACTCCCCTTCCCAGTTCAGTGTGGAAGGGTGAGGGCTCAAAGAATTAGACCACGTTAATAATACACATATTGACAAACTGGCAGCCTCATAGTCTGCAAAATAAGCTCTTTAGTTATGTCTCCTCTAGGGCCATTCAACACAATGTCTCCTGACAGTAAAGATGCCGAAACTTTCAGAGGGTACTCTGTGGTCCTTCCCTCCTTCATGTAGAGAAGTCCTACAAAGTCCAATTACGATGCTTGCCAACCCACAGCTAACATGCAGTGCACAAACACTTCTTAAGTACTCATTTCTAATTCCTCCCAACAGTAGTTAGGTTAAAAGTTATAACAACAACAGTGAAATAATTCTCTGAAATCTGGCATATCTGAAGTTGCCTCATGTTGGAAGAGGAAGCTCAGGCGAGATTATCAGTGTGACCTGGAACATTCGATCTTGCTGTCTGTGGAATGTGAGCCTCCTCCTGCATCTTTACATAACTATGATTCACAAAACCTGACTAGGTTTCTGATGCCATGCCAGGCAACTTATCATTACTGTTTCATTTAATCTTGACAATCAATCCTATAGGTAGGCCCACGGTATTGGGACAATTTTACAGATGACAAAATGAGACCCAGAGAAATTAAATAACTTGCCCTGGACCAAAGGCTAATACAGAACTCAATCATCTGCCTTTTTAATTTCCAGACAAAAGGCAAATGATAATAAGCATCAGACACAAAGATGACATGTATAACATGCAAAATGTTATTAAAATAAAGCAAGATTCTGAGATAGCTCATAGTATTAAAAGAATACTCAGAAATTAATTGCAAATGAAGAAATAAATACCATAATTCATTTAAAACAGAGTTGAATCCTAGTAAAATAATGCTGCTATTTAAAAGCTAAACACCACCACTTTGCTTGAGAGTAAAGGCCAAAGTCACAAAGCTGGCTACAAAAAGCAGACTTGCTATTAATTTAAATAAGTGTTTGAAGAAATGTTCTTATCCATTGAAAAACATTCCATTGTTTATTAGCTCAAATATTCAGATTAAAGTGGACATCCTAACAGCATGAAAGAAATATCATCCAAAACCAAGTTAAAGATGCCAGAAGATGCATTTCCAGTGCTTTTAAGAGAGAATCACATACTTTAAAAAGTAAATTTTAAAAAGCTTTTTAAAAATTCTCTTTTATATAATCAAGAATAATAATTCACTTTTATAAAACATTTACTGGTGTCTGTGGGGGTGATGGAAAGACTATCAGGCAGAGACAGAGGAAATCATTATACAAAGCTTTAGGGTGTGGGTGTTCTCCCCTGTTTATAAAGGGGTTGGGCTAACCTATCCTTAAAATTCAGTGCAGAGTGAAAGATTCCTGGATGCACAAACAAAAGAAAAGTGGAGTTATCACTCATCACCTTTCTTTCATCTTCTTCCTTAAAGAATCCTTTCCAGAGATCCCACATATTTATCTGTTGTTTTAATGAGTCTACCTGCAATTTCTCAAATCAGAATTTTCTAAAGGATGAAAACAACTATAACTTAGAATTTACTTTTAACAGCTGTCTTCCCAATTAGATAAAAATTAAGTGTACTTATTAAAATAATACACTAGTTAAGTAGTTCACCAACCAAATAGAAACTTTGGAAAGCATATGTGACAAAGGCTGCCCACCCAACAATGAGAAAAGCAAAGAAATCTCTAAAAAGCTAATAAACTTTGTGTGTATTTCTGCAATTTTTGAACTCAACTCTGGAGTTCCAAGGACAATTTTTTTGCCCTTATAACTACATGATGGGAAACATGCTCGTTAGATCTCATTCTAGCATTCAAACTAAAAATTAGTAACTGCAGCAGGTGTTGACTCCTAAAGAAGAGAAAGGAAGAAACATTTTATTCTAACATTCCTATTTTATCTGTCATTCACAAAGCCACATTCACATAACTGTCAATAATTAAGTGACTTCCATATTCAGATGGAATTTGTCTACAGCATCAACTACACAAAAATAGACAAAATGGCCTCTTACTATGAGACATTTTAAAATAAGGCACTAGTCATAATTTAGTCTTAAAATAATTCCTTTAAAGCTACACTGAAAATAAAAAAAGCATTCCAATTTACAGTATGACTCATGGCTACGCATAATATCACATACAGTTAATCACCAAAATAAAATTCAGCGCACCTTGGTCGATGCATCACCCACTGGTACCTTTGGATGTGTCTTCCACCACCTCCTCATCTTATTGAAACAGATGGCAATTATTGCTTCCCGTTCAGCAAGAGTTCTTAATTATTGGAGCTTTTTATGGTTGGCATCCTTTAGAAAACTTAAATTTAAAGCCCAACATATTTGTTTGTGTAACAAAAGAGTTTCATTCACAGATCGTAAACGTCAGTGCAAAGTGTCTGCGCTTCACAGAGGCATCCAGTTTCTTTGCTTGACTTCCACAAGCTTGGCTGTCAGGAACTGGAATGGGAACAATTTCCATGTTGCATAACACAGTTCAGTGTTTTGGACAACGGGTGGGGCCTCTGGATTCCCTGTGATGATCTGACTAGATCCTCTGGGGAACATGCTTTTCAAGAGGCAGAGGAGAGAAAAATAAATGGGCCAGAGGGTCAGGTTTTAACCTGCTGACTTAGTTCATTGGCTCTTCACACTTGGCAATGGCCTCTAGACGGCTTCCATTTAAACATGGTTTCATACTGATCCAAAGTCTCAGGAAGGGGGATCTAGGATGAGTAATAATTTTGGCACATGTTTGTATTATTTATAATACATTCTTCTTCTGGAACATTCATTTTGCGATCACCTCTCAACTTCTAAAAAGTAGGAATCATTTGTCCTATTTGCTTTCCCCATTTTATCCATTTCCAGCCTTTTCCATTTTTATACTTTCTATTTTATTCAGGACTTGCTACAATTTTTGAAGTTACAAATAAAAATACAGATATTCAACATTCTAGAATATGTAAAGGGAATCCCATGAGTTATATGCATGTTTTAGGGTACTTAATATAAACAAACATAAAGGACACTCTGATCTTGAGATACATGCACTACTGTAGGAATGGGGAAATGACTTACTAATGAAGAGAAGAAACTGCAGAGCAACCTTGTTCCACAGATTTGTACCTTCAGAAAGGAAGGTTTGATGAACTAATATAAACACAGAATTTTTATAAACTATATGTAACTTCACATTTCTAAAAAAATAAATAGGACAGAATGAATCTATTAAAAACAGAAGTAAACAGTTAAATACAAAGAGCCCATATGTTATGTGTAAGCTTCTAATTTCATTGTAGGAGTCTTATAGTCTCTTGCTACTGCTTCCTAATTCATAATACTGATATTTTCTTAATGGTGTAAATATGATATAGGTTTATAACAGGATGAGAGTGTTTCTCTTAAAATATTTGATTTTCTAAGATAAGGTTTGATGATAACTAGTCAGGTATGCCTGGAAGGCTTTGGATAAACCATTTCAAAGAGAGGAATTCATGCAAATATGAGAAACTCATGTCTGTGCACACATGTCTCATTTTATTTGACATCAGATCAGCCATTTATAGTCCTACAGTTAGTATTCAGAAAGAAAGAATATTTCCATCACACACCATCCTGCTTTGTCTTAAGAGCCACACAAAAGCAGAGGCTTTGCCCTGCCTCCCAAACTACCTGGACTGAACCAGGCCACAGAGTAGGACTGAGAGGAGATTATAAGTGCGGTTCTTGCAGGGCAGGTTTGGACCTTCAGATCAACCAGAGGTCAAGTGTCATGTAGGGGCCGAGGCTCCCATGATGGGCAATGTGGACACTTGAGGCTGGCCTGGCTGGTCCCTCCAGCAACCCTCTGCAGCCAGCTCCACTCTGATCTGGTCGGCTTGCCGGTGCAGGTTTGGGTTGGACTCAAGTCTGCTGTTGCATGTTCTCTGCCCCTTAGTGTTAGTTCAGTCAGGCCCTGGCTAAGGCCGCTGTACCCAAGGCAGCCTTGGAGCCATTGAGGAGCCCAGAACTGCTCCTCAGGTGTACTTGGGTCTGCTCCTGGAAAAGCGACCACAGGCTGTGGCAGTACTACTTGAAGATAGGAGAAAAAGCCCCAGTCCCTATGGTTCTTATGGGAATTGCTGATCTGTGCTGCTATTGTTGGACTTTTTGCTGTTCCTTTGTTTTTGAGAAGTTTTCAATTGATTAGATTCCATCTTATGTAGAAGGAGAGAAAACCTTTCCTGTAGAACTTTCTATAGTGATGGAATAAAGATGTAAACTTCTTGAAAAATGTAGCCTTCTACAAAAGGTGTATGAAGACTTAGAATCATTAAAGGATCCCAGCTGTGAGAAAGAGGCAACAGAAGTTCAAAGTGTGGAGGCATCTGTGAAAAACTGAACAGATCCAAATCTGGACTGGGGATGCAAAACACTTTCCAGAAAAAGAGTTAAAAGAAATATAAATATTCTGAAAAAGATGAATTGATGGAGGATACAGTCCTTAGAAGATGAATTAAAATCATTCAAATCACAAGGACCTGAGGCCAAAACAACCTTTAAAATATTTCACATGACTGAAAACTAACAAGATAGCTATAAAAGATGCTTTGAATGAAAATTCTCATCTTTGAGAAAGCCAGAAACAGCTCTTACAAGAAGCTGAAGAAGAGAAAGAACAAACGAGTGAGCTCAATAAACATAAAAACAGAAAATACCATTTGAAGACTCTAAAGTATATTCAAAACAAGTTCTATATGATAAAGAAAATCAGATCAAGTCTCTGAATACTTGCTAAAGATGCACAACTAGGCTGATGTGTTTGGAGGAGACTTACTGGATGATATCTTGAAACTAGAAATGAAGAATAGTTTAGAAAATGATAATAAATTTTTAAAAGATTTGAAGAAATTGATTCATGCTGCTAAGGGCTTCTTTAAAAATCCTCCAAGGATAAAAATTAATTTATACTCAATTATCTTAAATAGATAAAACAAAGGAAATGCTTAAATTGTATTAAAAACCTTCAGACTGAGCAAGCATTGTATAGTCAGAAAAATGAACATTTTGAAAATGAGAATCAAGAGCTTCAGTAGAAACTCAGAGTGACTGAACTGTCAGTATCAAGAAAACGAAATGACATTTTGGAGGAAATTAAGAAGAAAATTACCAATTAAAGCAGTGAATTTTAACTGGTGTGCTATAAGAATTTTTTAAAAGATTTTGTTTATTATTCTTAGAGAGGAGAAGAAAGAGAGGCAGAGATGGAGAGAGACATCAGTATATGGTTGCCTTTCACCTGCCTCCAGCTATAGACCTGGCTGGAGACATGGCTTGCAACCTGGTTATGTGCCCTGGCTCGGGAATCGAACCAGCGACCTTTGGGTTTGCAGGCTGGCACCTTATCCACTATGCCACTAGCCAGGGCCCATAAGAATTTTTAAAACATGTAATACCTGACTGTTTAGTCAGGCTGACCTCTTTCCCCATAGATCAAATAAAAATATTACAACAGCCAACACAATAATAGCTGTCCAGTGTGAATGCCCTGTCCTGACTATAAATATATAGAAGTCACATAATAGAATTGCATCTTATTGATCACATCACACAATAACTTTGTGTCTGATGGGTTAATTCTTGGTAGCAGAAAAATTTTAAACATTTTCAAATTAATTGACAGTTGTTGTATTACATTTATCTCATTTTCCCCCCACTGCTCTCCCCTGCCCCGCTCTCCCCATCCACAGTCAATCCCCACATGTTGTCCATGTACAAGTAAATGTTCTTTTAAAAAGTCACTTTGGAGCAGTGACTTTATTATTATTATTATTATTATTATTATTATTTTGTACATCAGTCAAAATTATATCTATTTTTATCAGATTGGCAAAAAAAATTTTTGGTGTAATACAAAATTTTAGTAATAAGTTTATGTATGCCATGAGATGAAAAGGGCTGGTTTAGAGAAAGAAGAGGAACTTTCTAAAGCATATGAAAAGATCACCCATGCAGCTGAAGAGCTGGCGACCTATAAAAAGTGACCTAAGGTTCTTGAAGAATTGGAGAGAACCATTCATTCTTATCAAGGGCAGATAATTTCCCATGAGATAAAAAAAAAGCCCATGATAATTGACCGGAAGCTCAGATAGCTGAAAGAAACCTCAATGTCTTAAAGATAGAAAATTCTTACCTCACACAAAAATGAACTGAAACAGTTTAAATTTGAACTCAGAAAAAGATCTTTACACGTTTGCTGTTCCAATTACAGCATCTGGCAGAGTATTTCATATACAGTCCTGCACCATTGATTGGGTTGACTTATATCAGAAGCAAGAGCTTTCTCTCCCTTCCAGCTTTATGGAAGGGTCCACTCAGACTCTCACCTTTACTTTGGTTGGGAGGAGAAGAGGCTCAAGAAGCCCAGGGAATCCTCTGGACCACAAGATTACTAGTAAAGGGAATCAAGCTATGATGAGTAATCAGATCCTCACAGAAAACTTTCTGGCTCTGGGCCCCTTTCACCTCCATTGGACCAGCATCTTAGAATAATAATTCCACCAGCAGGCCAACCTTGTTCTGATCCAGCTCTTCCTCCACAAAGGCAAGAACTCCAAAGTCTTAGCTGATTTAGAGAATTGTTTGGTATTGATAGTAATAATAAAATCAGCTAGATCTTTCCTTTTTGCTTTGAGATCTGCTGACATTCAGAAAAGTAACTGGTCGTTTCCTCCAGAAAAAAAAATTGAAAAACGAGGTGAATTAGATACTGCTGAAGAGTATTCAGGAGAGCTGTTAATACACTGAGGTCTTAAACTTTCCTAGACTGGAAATTTGAACCATGTTCTTACCTTAAATACCTACAGCTTTTTTTCTGGATAGCAAGGCATACTTCCAAATACTACAGCTGGTGCTGATGTATTTGAAAGGATTAAAAGATACCTACTTGATTTAAACAGTGAGTTTTGTAAAACTGCAACACTTTTCTGCAGGTCCCTGGACTTTTCACCTGTTCATCATTCACACTCTGACTCAGCTTGAGTTAAAAATGGTTTTCTACCTTGCCCATGTTCTCAAAGTCACGAGGCAGAGTTCCCACACACCCAGTAACATACTCAATCTTTTCTTAGCACCAGATTGCTGTGATGCCACAGTTCTTACCCCTAACAAGACCCAATCAGCTCAAGATCTGGACATGCATCTCCCTTTGAAATAAAAGTATATTGGATATACATATTCATCAAAATAGAGCACCTGCCTGCCCTGGCCCATCTACAATCTATGTTCCACATCACCCTTCCAAAGACCATGCTTCTTTTCTGACAGGTCACATTTTGGTCAAAATCAAGTCCTGAGACCTCAGCAAGGGTCTCCATGGCGTGTCCTACTGCTTCCTCAGCAACTTCTTGTCACGACTCCCACCTTTGTTCCTCTGCTGTGCCCTCACCTATGAGATTTACATGTGCCATTTTCTCCACCTGAAAGGATTCTCCTAGACATGCTTGGGGTCTGCTCCCCTGAAAAAAAGCAGATATCTCCTTATCAGTTCAAGCTCCCTTACCATCCTCTTAAACAGTACACATGTTACCCACCCACCTACCAATTCCACTCAGTCTGCTTCATTTTTCTTCAGAGCATTTATTCCACTAAGTATCTAGAATGAAATTTCAAGTGAACAGAACATTTCTTAATTGTTAAATGGTATTCTAAATGCTTGAAACAGTCTGGCACAGAGTAGGCATGCAATAAATATTTGCTCAGAGAGAACTGATGCTTCCTAAGAGGATCTGACAGACCAAGAAGAGCACAAGTTTGAATAAGTTGGGGCCCTGGATGCAAACTCCATGATTGCAAGGGAACTGCCTCTGTTGCTCGCCAGCCTCATTCCCTGCCTTCCTCTGGTGTGAGATTAGCTCTAGCAACGAACTCTCTGGGGAAGGCTTCAGCTAAAGATCACAGTTCATGAGCAAAGCGAAGAGGCTGGAGGAGAGCAGAGAATAAGGTTCCTTCCTTGCCTCACTTATCTCAAAACACTCAATGCTATCCACTGCTCCTCGGTAGGCACTTAATAATAAATGACTGTCTGGAAGTGTGACCATTTTTATTTCACTGGAGAAGAAAGAAGAAAAAGAGAGATGACATTTTCTCATAATTTGAACTTATCCAATTGGACAAAGCAAGAAGGCAGATAGTTGCAGTAGGAGAGGCAGGCTCTTCACATTCTCACAAACAAGAAGTTCTTTCCAAGCCTCACAAAATATATTCTTTCAAATTCTCCAACAACAACAACATAAGTATATCCCTCTTTTAAATTCTCACAGAATTCTCTTTCTTCAAATTCTCACAAAATACAAATGCTTTGTTATACTTTGGACAGGAAGGGCTTCACTTCAGGTACGTGGGAGAGAAAAGATGAGGGGAGAAAGGCACAGATGATGCAATTTTGAAGCTATTTGGTAAGAAGGGCTATTTTTCCCTCTGATATTCTTGAACCGTGCAAACGTCATGTTTCCATGTGCTGCTGCCTGGGTGCTATCAGGGGCCCTGCTCTGAGGTGAGAGAGGAGGTCATTCACTCATCTTCTCACACGCCACTACTGCTGCTGATTTTTTTTTAAAGCTTTGTGACCTAGAAAGGAGATGTACGGTATGAATGATGCACGACTGCAGCAAGTGTTGAACGTCATCAGTCTATTTATACCTCCAGGAAGGAAAAAATGAGTACAAGGCAATGGCTCTATACTCCGTGGATGGGGTATGCACAGATCATCTGGAAGAACAAAAATCACAGAGAGGGCAAGTATTTTTGTCATTGGTGAGGAATGAAAGATGAGGCCATAGTCCCATTTTCGTTGGGCTTTCCAACATTCTGTGCGCTTTTAAAGACTTTTGAGTTGATTCCTGATGTTTTCCCACTACTGTGCAAAGCTTTCTGAGTCTGAGTTAAAGGCACTGCCACCCACATTTTAAAAACTGGCTTCCTTCCACGTGGGCATACACACTCACATGTGGCTATAATCTGCAGCCATTTGGACATGCAATAAATTTGGGGATAAAGTTTTTCAGGCTTAAAAAAGTATTTGGGAAAGCCTTACCTATAATTGTGTGAGTTAACTCAGTAAAAGGGGGGGAAATGAGAAAATTTATGTGGATTTGCACAATATGGCAGGAAAAAAAATGTTTGCCCAAGGTATGTAGTCAGCTTCCTTTAAACAGTGAAATATTTCCAGGACAAAAAAAGGGAATGCACCCAGGTACAGCTGTTAACACTTATTCCTGCATCACTGGAGAATTTAATGCTGGTCTTTACCTCTAGAGTTCTAGTAGTTGTTTCTAATAGAAACAGGACAGTGTGAGGCCCCATGGAAATAACGCTGTGAAACTGACCCCCGCCTGTGTGTGATGCCTGCCAGCTTGATTTGCTTTCGGAGTTATTTTACTAGCAGCGGTGACGGGTTTGCTGACAACTGGCACGAGTAGGAGTTGTTTTCTACGACTCAAGATTAGGTGATTGCGAGTGTGAAATTTATTGATCCTCAGGGGCTCAAAACTTGGTCCTGGATTCCTTCACAGAACATGAACTGCCTGACTCTGAACACACCCAAGGTTCATAACAGAAACACTCCCTGTTCGTACTGCTATCCAGGTCTTCTCTTTGTGTCTGAGGCTGCAGCTTTAAGGCACACTGCAGCCTTTCCCCACCTGTGCTGAAATCACGTAGAACTTTAATTCGTGGAGCATGCACTGTCATTACATCATCTTCACTTCCTGCACAGCCTGACCTAACAAAGGAGTCGAGGCTGTGTCTTGAATTGTTCACATCAAAGAGAATTTAGTGCTTTATTTCTTCCATTTTGAACACCCACAAGGCCATTTTTTTTTTCAGAAGGCGATTTTTGAGCTTATATATGTCCATAATTTGCCATCAAATCAACAATATTCTTAACCTTGCTGCAACGGTAGGACGCATAGTGACTAATGCATAAAGTCAATGAATTTCAGTAGCATAAGAAAGTTATCGGATTGATCTAGCTCCTCAGAATGTAAATGGGCTGATCAAAACCACTACCACTGACTGGTTTTGTTTATTTTTGTTTTCTGGCAAGAGCTTGTGAGTTTCAGAGGGATGACTGTTTATTGTTCATGTGCACTCAGTGCCAGAGAAGAGAACTGGGCAGTGGGAAGGCCTATTAGGGAAAAAGTCACATTTAATGCACATGCGAAGCTGATATTCAGGATGGAGATATTGGGACCTACTGGGTAAGGGGCAGACAGGGAAGGAAGAAATGAAAACTCAGCTGCAGGTACTTAATAAACACTTGCTGGTTGATTATACAATGGAAAGGGAAGATGTATATCATCCCTGAAACCTCCTCTACGCGTGCCACACTACTGAGAACAGGGACTTAATTTTCATGGCCTCTATACTTTTAAACCTCTCTTGCCCTTTAACTTTGCTCAATATAAACCCATACTACAAGGTTCTCCCTCCTTCTTTTCCTTCTCTCATACTGTCACAAAGAAGCTAACTGAATAATCCTGCCTTTAATGGCACATAAAGCTGGCACAAACAAATCAGTTGCTCTTTGGGTAGGTTATGGATATACAAATATATAGAGGGACCTGAAAACCTGGGCAAATTTTCTGAGAGGCAGAAAAATGATGTTCTCTGAGAAAATTTGCTAAGTGAATAAAGCAGACCAGCAATTAACACCCTATTTCTCTTTTTTAAAAAGACATTTTATTTTCATGGAATAGTTTATTTTATGACTTCTATATTTAGTATTTAAGTTATGCTAATGCATCTCTTGATAATTTTTAGCATAATTACTGTAAGGCAAAGGGAAGCTAAGAGATCTACTCAGACATATTTAACTTCTACATAAGAATTGGAAGAAGGCATTCTTTTGTGAAATATAAATAAAACACAAGAAAAGCAATTCCTGGTCAATTTCTTTTTGATGAAACAGATACTACTTTTAAATTTCCTCACTTTATGTCTGTACACTTGATCACACAATCATTATTCATTCCGGAAAATAAGAAGGCATTTCCTAAAAAGCTTTAGATCAGCAAATAATTTTAGTATAGCTCTTTTCTTAAGTTCTATTCTCACTCACATCCTCTTACATACCTATGACTCTTATGGGAATCAAGCTCTGATACTGAAGTTAGGGGGAGGACCAGAGTAATACAGTTTAGAAATAGCCATAATGGGATAAATTAAGATTTTTCTCCAATGCTTGATTTATATTAAATGTCCCTCAATTAAATTTCATCATAACTCATCCTTACAAAAGGAAATCTTAAAAACAGCAATTAGTGTTGACAAGTGCTGACAATTAAAAATAGACCCAAGAAGAGTAAATATGAAGAAAATGATGTTTTTATATAAAATTCAATACACCTACAGAGTAGTAATTCAATGAGAAAATTTGTGACTCATTCCAACTCTGCTCTTTGCCTTTGACTGAGGAATCCGGAACAACCATGGTCTCTCTCCTAGAAAAGAGGATGCTTTGAGGATGATTTATAATCCAAGGATAACTCAACATATTTGCTGTGACATTACCTTTTTCTACACTATCAATGGACAAGATGGTTTTAATACATGTTTTTGTGCCCTAGCCACTAAGTAATTACGTTTATTGAGTTAAGTTTAAGCAGATGCTTCAAATTCAGTGTTTAAAATGACATACTGATTTTAAAAGACACATAACCACATTGAAAGATTGTATTTTTAGTTCTAGATTTCAAACTGCTCAATTTGACTTCATTTTTACAAACTGTTAATGAGCATCAATTCCAAAAGAACTGACTTACAATTTCTAATACTTAACATCCAGCCATGCTGTTGACTAAATATTTCCATTTGTCCTACACTTTCCTCCACATAGTAACAGTGCGGAACTAACCCACCCCACCATTCTTTTGACACTCTCTGTAAATGCTGACTCTGACTAATGTACAGCTTGTAGATAAACAACATGCTTGTATAAGTATTCTAGGAACTAACTTCAAAAAACATAGACTCCAATTTTTCAGTCATCTCAGCTCTGTGAGATTTGCTGACCTTCAACCATAAAACCAGGATGATGTAAAACCAGAATGATGAAAGCCAAGATGAGACATACCAGACCATTGCTTGACCAGTTACAAAGTCCTTATCGGTAGAGACTGTGCTGGCGTGTGATCAGTCCCCTCAGCAGAGAATTCTCAACGCCCACCCCTTGATCTCTTTGTTCTGCTTTCCCTCTCCCCCCTTATAAAAACTTGGCCTAAACTGAAATGTTAAGACAGGCTTTAGGATGACATTCCCATCTTCTTAGATGGCTGATACTTGAATAAACCTCTTTCCACTCACCAACACCTGTCTCTCAAGTTTGACTTTCACTGTGGCAGGCAGCCAGACCTGCATTCAGTCACAGTAGGATTGCACTTCCCTGCATCCTGGGCATTTAGTGAAGCCATGTGAGGTCAGCGAAATGTACTCACACAGGTGTCATGTATCACCACCAGGCAGAAGTGCTCAGAGCTAGTGTGATTTGCCATGTCCTCTTCCCCTGCTCAGGTGATGGGGGAAGCACATGCCAAGTGAAGCTTTTTTTCAGAAAAAAACTAATAAATGCAGTCTTCCTGCCAAACCACATGGAAACAACAGGAGAATCCTTTTTGGTATAAGCCATTAATATGTTTGTGTGGTTGTTGTTATTGCAACCTAACTTAGTCTATCCTGACTACCCATTGTGATTATAAGGCACACACTGAAAGTTTGGGGGGTAAAAAAGAAAAACAACACGTTAAATCATTTTTAAAGCCATTTTAGCATACAAGATGTAGTATCAACAGTTATATTCCATTTTGATGTAGAATTGTATGTCTAGAAATAAATTTTTCAATTTTATTCAAACTATAGATGAAAAGTGGTGCTATAATAAATTATGAATCCCTAACTGAGCAGGTTATGGTGGGTAGTCACACCCTAGGCCTATAACTTCCTTTATGCAAGTTAAGCAAGTCTTGTCTATCATTCTAGTGTATCTAAATTAACACACCTTTAAATGCCAGAGTTAACACCTCTCAAAGCTATAACCCTCAAAGAGAGCACATAATCTTAACTATTCTATCATCCCTTTCCCACCTGGTTTTCTACCATTTTTCATATAATCTTCCATATGTTCCCACCTTAATTCCAAATGCATAAAAGACAATGTAAAACTGTTCTTTTCCAGAACATACAAGGTCTTCTTTGGGGCAACTGTCATCAGTTTGGGCTCAAATAAACTTACAAAATTCTCTACAGGTTTGGAGGTTTCTTACCTTGACAGTACTAAAGAGCCAACAAGTGGTTCAACAATTAACAGTAAATGAGAACAGTAAAAAGGGATGGGTGATCCAGTGGTGAGAAAGGGTCCTCAAAATGGATGTACTACACTAGGAAAAGTAGATGGATGACAAGACAAAGGAGCTTTAAGAGAATGAAAATAATTCCAAATGAAGCTATAGAGGTTGGCAGGACCTTGTATATACCATGGGAAGGAGAAGAAGCAACTGCAACATAAAATCAGATCTGTAATCCTTACAGGTAACTTCCCTAGCTTGAAAGCAGGGCTGAAAAGGGATGTGGGTGCAAATAGGAGGATGAGAGGAGGCAAAAAGAGTAATTAGGAGGAACACATTACTCATCCTGCTCAAAAATATCCCATGAGTGACCATAACTTACAGAATGAAATGTATATCCTTTTCACGGTACCCAAGTTCTCCAACATCAAAAAATAGAAACTAGTGGTCAAGGCCCTAGACTCTGGCCATGAGTTCAACTTCTGCCACATACTAGTTGTATTGATGCCCTGGTTTCTTTAACTATAAACTATTTCTAGAGCTTATCATGAAGGTGTAAATAAGATAATAAATGTGAAATGTTTATTTCAGCAAAGTACCTGGCTCTTAGAAAGGGTTAACTAGTTAATCTAGTACATTTTAAGACCCATAAGTAAGCCATTATCTTCCAATATATATTTTTTCATTCTTCATAACTAATGATGTTGCCTCTGTCTGGATCTTTCTCAAGTATCCACCTGCTCAAACTCACCCTTCAGGATCCAGCTCAAATACCATATACTCCACAAAGACTTTTCTGAATGCTCCCCACCCCCTAAGAAATAATCTCTTCCAATTCTCAAGTATAACATACGTTCTAACAACTTCACAACACTTATAAACTATCTTCTGGATAAAAGATAAAATAAAGCTTATTTTTCTTAATTGCACTGTATTTTTTTAGCCAGTATTATTCATCTTTCCGTGTACAACCATATTTCCAACAGTATTTTGCTTGTTATGCACTGAACATACTGATCTGTGCTGTTGATTAATTTAAGAAATTAGGTCCAATTCTAACATATATCCTGACTAAATGTACTAGGGCAATATATAATATTTTTATTCATAAAGTTCAGAAACAATTATTTCACCAAAATGGTCATTTTCTTGTTCTCTTATCTATAAATAATCAAAGGTTAAATAGTTTAAATGACTTATCAAATTGCATAGCATGTTGATGAGAAATCCTAAAGAAAAATTTACTATCCTTGCTTAAAAAAGAAATGCCTAGCTCCTATATCCAGAAGCAAAAAGAGAAAAATTACTAATCTTCCACAGCTGGTCAGAGAACATTCTTCACTCCCATAGCCATAAAGATGATGCCAGGCAGATAGGTATCCTTGTAAACAATCGGCCATTAATAAACAGTTTGTTTCTCCCCCAGATCCCATAGACAAGTAAATCTAGTATTTCTTGAAACTCTTTGTCTTTGCAAAGTAGTAAAGAAGCATGCATGCAGGAAGTGGTGTGTTGAAAAGTAACCATCCTAGTCATCTGATCAGTGTAGCCTGAAAAAATTAGGGCCTCACGCAGGTTGTTTTTTTGTTTTTTGTTTTTTGGTTTTTTTTGGTTAAGCGATCAAATAAAATTCAAACGGACTTAGGAACAGTTCTTGCTTACCATCCTGACTATAACTTTTCTGAAACAGACTTTGACTTTTACTCTCCACCCCATGAACATTTCTAGAATCAGACAAGAGGAACCTGTAAGACAATGGAGCCATCCTACCAATTTCTTTTCCATTGTAAATTACTTCAGAACTTAAATCTTTTGGACTATAAAACTTTAAAACCAACCCTAAAACATAAAAGCCAGGCAGTATCCTACACAGAATGCATCACTTTAACATTTAATACTTCATTACAAATGGCAACTCTTTCAAATGCCCCTTACATGGATTTTCTCTCATACACATTAGACAACATTTAATTAGATTTCTATGAATCTTACATTATAGTATGATTTTTTAAATTCTCATTTTTATAGCATTCCCAAATAAAAACAATTAGAGACGTAACATAAGCAAAAATATTATTTATTCTGAAAGCATATCCAATAGGTAGGGATATTATATATACTAAATAAATATATAACTATAGCTCATTTAACAATAAAGAAATATTGTCACAAAGCACAACCCTATTAGATAGTGCTAGCTGCCTATCCCTATTTATTCCAGGCTAATTTATGCAGCATTCTGAGGTTTAGAACTATTCTGTCATGGAAAATCTGTTTATAGGGAGTTAGGGAGGGAGTCCCATTTTCTTTTCAAATTGATCATTTGCATCATACAGTTAAATAATACAATAAACTTCTTGTACTTTGCAAATACTTTAAATTATGCATTTCAAGATTACAAGGTGAAGACAAAAATAAAGACTTAACAGTAAAAACATAATAGGTGTCCATTTTTGCCCATAGCATTTACAATACTGTAATATCGAAACACTTTGCTTTGCTAAATGGTCAACAACAGTGACCTAAATATTTTTAGGGGTAAGACTTAAAATCAAATAGTTTTTTATTATGTTTTCTTCCAATATTATTGTAAATCTGAGTGATTAAGGAATGATAAAAATAATTTTGCTTTCCTAAATGTCAAAAATCAAACTGTGGGTATAATAAAACTTCATGCTTCTCCTCTTTTCTATTGACTAGATGTTGGTATAAATAGGTGAAGTTAATACTAGAAGTTATATATGAATGTTAGGACAACAATAAATTTGAGTATGTTTCCAACTCTGTCTTGGCTCTCTCAACAATTAAATCTTATTGCTCTGAACCTCTTCCTTCCAAAAGTACCTGAAATGGATGAGGCTTTTAAAGTCACACTGTGCTTTTATGGACATTATAGAAACATTTGCATCCTGAAACTAAGTGAATATTTCCATTTTTTAAACTTTGAAGCTGACTTATAGACAGAATATATTAAGTAGGCAACAACGGGATCATGGAATCAGGGGTCTGATTTGGTGATTAAAAGCAGTTACTCACCTGGAAGCAAGGCACAGCATCTCTGGACTACAGTGTGATAGGAAACATGCTATCTCAAAGGATACCCAATCTTATGAAGATTTGGCAAACGCTAAATTACTCCAACATTTCTACATTCTAGTACATGTTTGAATGCATACCACATTTTTCCACACTGTACTTTGCATTGCTTTTTAAATGAGTGACTTTTGAGCCATATTTTCTTATGTTACTAAAGAGCTAAGTGCAATGTCAACATCTGATAATAATTATTTCTGTGTATTCACAGAACCTTGGAATGCTGAGAAATGTATTTGGCTTAAGACACAGCATAACAGTCATGACAACTCCGCCTCAACATTATAATACAGAAGACTTCTTCAAGGGAGAAATTACTATTTAGTAAATAAAGCCTTGTAGTAAACACTCAAAACCTGGTTGTGCTGAAGATAAATTGGAATTTAGAAGGCTGAACACCTGTGGATAGTTAAGAGCCTCCTTAAAAGAGAAGTAAGTGTAAATTAATGAACTATGGAGAAAATGGACCTAATTTTTTCTAGCAACATTCTCTACATCCAAGAACAAGAAGCCTTCATTACTAGTTGGAATCCTCTATAGGAAAAGTCAAGAAAAGTCTTAATGTTAGCAATACCCTTGAATGGGTCTGCTCAGGGAGACAATTATAATGGAATAATTATCTGCTTTGATTGGTAGTCTTATTGTGAAAAAGGAAAAAAAAAAACCTTTACATTAAAAAAGGAAGGGGATAAGGTGCAGGCCTACGAACCCAAAGGTCGCTGGTTCAATTCCCAGCCAGGGTACATAACCAGGTTGCAAGCCAGGTCTCCAGCCAGGTCTGTGGCTGAAGGCAGATGAAAGGCAACCATACCTCTCTCCCTCTTTGCCTCTCTCCTATCCCCTCTCTCTGAAAATAATGGATAAATATTTTTTTAATTAATAAATAAATAAAAAGGAAGGGGGTTAGCAAATACTGGTGGGGAAAAGCTTTAATATGAGCAACACAGTGCTAACCTTCAATTTAGTTCATTTCCAACTTTCCACCTTTGGGCTAAAAGGGTTCTCACCATGATAACATATATGCTGTGTTAGTACAAGTGTCTACTTTCTACTCTAGGCCTATCACCTATAATATTACTAGCAAATAGTAGGAATACAATCAGTGTTTGTTGAATGAATACATGAAGACTGAGTTAAATACAACACTGGCTCCAAATGCTGACCATGACAAAATTTCACTGATTTGTAGCAAAACTGAAACAGTAAAGCATGAAATTTTGTCATGATCCATCTACTAATTTTTAGTATTAAAGTTGATTTACTTCACCTCACCCAATACTCTGAATTACTGTTTGCAGTCCAGATATGGAGTCAATACTCAAAGGACTCACATAGCATTTAGCTTAGAAAATACTTAAAATCTGCCCAGAAGCCCAGGCAGAAGCGGAAGAAGTGGGGGAAGAGAGGAGTAAAATCACAACTATTGAATTAGCCAAAATGTCAGTTTCATTTTTCCATAAAACAAAAGGCCCATTTGTCATTTTCACCAATAACTTTATTGATTTAGATATTTGGAGTATGTTGGCTATCTCCCTCATGATTGAACACTGAATGTTCTCAATTAATGTCTCAATAGATTGCTATCAACTTTATCTGGTCTACCCAACCCTGGTGATCATCCAGCAGGAAATCTCCAGCACAAAACTTCACAAACCACTTTTGACCCATTCAGTCAGTGGCAACACCTTCTCCATACGCTGCACAATTCTGTGTGTGTGTTTCAGTTGCATTTTTACCTTTCTTGAAGTAATAAAGCCTATTATGCTAGAAATGACACTTATTTTCTTCCATCTTTAATATTAAAATGACTACATAAAAATTGCCAATTTTGGGTTTTTTTTTAATGTATGCTGACATGACAGCTGTCACAATACAATCTAACAAAATTGTTTTAAATGGAGTTAAAGGCAACTAAGCACTACTAGGGCCATCTTATGGAAAATAAAACGACGAATGAATTTTTTGGCCAACCCAATATTGTAATGACAAAAAAGGAAAGATTAAAAATGATTTTATTTATTCTGCAAAGAAAAGTACTGTTCTAAGGGGAAAGCTAGTTCAGTTTTATTTGCTCCTAAGCCTTGCTATGGCTGGAAAAGACAGTCCATTTGCAATCATATAGAAAAGGTTTGGGGATTAAGATACAGAATCTGAAAAAGTAGTTCCTGTTTTCAAATATGCATGTAATATTTATTAAGAATTTAGGCCACTCGTGGTCTCGATCAACCTCTTTCTTCCCCTGCATAATAGAATAAGATATTTTTGACAAATTACCCTGAGCCTCTGAGAATGTGTGTGTGCCTCATGGAACTTAGGACAGGCAGAGTAAAGCAGCCCTCACTCAACTGTCCTCAGAGAGCAAAGGTGACTAGAACTGGAAACCTAGAAATGAAATCATACGTATCTTTTGATAAATTCCCAGTTCCTCTGTCTAAATATTTTCCTCAATCCCAGACACTATAACTGTCAGTCATCTCTGGTCTGTTATTCTAATATGAGAAGTCTGACTTCAGGACCATAAAAGTCTTGGGAAAAAAACAGTTTTGAATACTGGTAGGCTCAAGGGACTGATAATGGAATATGAATCTTTCACCCCTAAAATGGTTCCTTGGGAACAGAAAGCAACATATTTTTTTCCAGTATAACCCTCCTGTGCCCCCATTCTCCCAGGTGGGGCTAAAACATCCAGCAGCTGCTGGCGGTCAGAGTGTGTGCAACATCCCAATCTTTTGAATGATCAGGGCAGACTTGAAAATGTCAGCCACAGTGCTTAAGAAACTTTGCATGTAACGCCCTGGGAGTTTGCTAAAGTGTCCATTTTGATTGAGCAATCTAATGTGGGGCCTGAGATTCTGCAGCTCCTAGGTAAGACTGACCCAATGAACCTTCCTTTGAAAGGCACGAATCTATTCCACTTTTGCCTATGGAATTTAACTTTTGGGTCACCACAAAAATTTCAATGCACCAAAAATCTCTATCTTGCCCAATACTAGAAACACACACACACACACACAAATTCTGGCTTCTGTTACTTAACTTGTTTGTGCAGATGCAGCACTGTGTTGTACGGAGAGTGTCAGAGCACATTTGGAGTGCATATCTGACCATATCTAGCTTTGTACCTACACTACAATATAAAAGCATCTGTAATTTCTCACGTGATCCTTACAACAGTTGTGAGCTAAGCACAGCAAGTATACCTACTGTTTCAGAAAAGGAGAAAACACAGTAATCAAATTAAGGAACTTACTCTCATGGCATCTCATAAATAGTGAAAGTCAGATCCAGGAATCATTCAACTTGTAGCATGGCCCCTCTTCAACAATGTCCACAGTCTATCTACTACAATTGTGCCTTTCACAATCATCTACCTTCTGCAACCACCTGGACAAGCTTTCTCTAATGTTCATTACACCATTGCTCCCTTAGTTGTGTAACAAATAAAAATATCAATGTCATATGGGGTTGCTTAGGGTTCACTCTTTCAGAACACACTGTATCCCAAATGAGTATTTTTGTTTTTAAAGCTGGATGAGAAGCCTAAATTCTTCTGGATGACACAGAGCTGAGGAGAAGATTTAGGGTTCTTAGGATGACTCAAGAGCAGAGAGATATTTTTCATCGATCTGAATAGAAGTGCTAGTTAGTGATCGATCATCATGTGTTGGAAATTGAGTGAAAATGCCCCACAACCAAAAATCTCAGTGACTCCACAGTACCGAGGAAGGCAGCTGGCACTCCCTATGACAGGGAGTGAAATGAGAAGTGCGGCCAGCCAGGCTGGGCTGTTCTCAGAGAGAAGCTCCTTTTGGAACAGAAGTTTAAGAGCCCCAGGCCATTTCTGCTTGGTTTGCTGCTGTACCCCCAGCACCCTGAAAAATGCCTGCTATGTCGAAGGTGCTTTCTAAATATTTGTTAAATCAAATCCATTTTATGCTCCTTCTGCCTTTGTCAAACAAATATGACTTGGCCATAGAGACCTGGGTTTATCTCTGGGCTCTCTCTTGACAATGAGGTGGGAATTGAGTGTGGGAGAGGAGATGCGGTGGGTGAGGCAGGAGAGAGCAATGGTGGAAAAATGAAACAACTGTACTACCGCAACAATAAGTTCATTTTTAAAAGTTGATAATATCTGGATGATAAGATGGAAATAAAAGTTACTAAATTATATATATTTTAAAAAGTAATACTCTCATTTCTTTCTAAGTGGATTACTTTTCACTTAATATGAAGTACACATTGTTTTAAAAAATCTTTAATCCTGGAGAGAAATAAAGATGTTCTGTTCTTCACCAACTGACTAAAAATTTACTCGTTAGTGTCTGAAAGATATAAACCTAAAGCAATAAATTCCCCAATACATCAATACCATGTAGAATCAAACAGAGGAAGACATGCAATTTCAATTGAAATCAATGCATAGGATTGCCTGCATTGATTTCAATCCTATTTTCCATGATAGTGTGGGAATCTAGTTTCTGATTTTCCTTCAGATCTGGGCTCAATACGCATTTCATGAAGAAAGTCTATTATAGGTTCTTCACAGCACTATGGAGAGTACCTCCCTTTCTTAAATGTCATAATACCTTTTGCAGGTATTTACTTTAACTTTCTCTGTAACTAGACTACATTCCCTCTGAGGACAGGCATTGTCTGCTTTTGCTCTCAAGTATATCCATTGAACCTGCCTGGTCCAGATCCTTACCAGGTCTAAGAGTTACTAAAATCTAGTATATATTCCCTAAAAACTATGAACTCTAACTCCTCTGGCTCTGTCCCCACAAAAAGATGAGAATAGAAGTTACTTGGGTAGTCTCTATGAAGGTACAATACAATACACACATTCAAAGCCTCTAGGGAATGCCAATGGAAACAAACTGTAAATTTACATTGCAAATGCATGTTCCCCTCCTGGTTCATAGATGATTTGGAACAGTGCTGTACTCATGAAAAAAAAAAAAAAAGGGTTAGGGATAGTCTAGGCTGTAGTAAGAGACAGAAACTAGCTAAAATGAAGAAAAAGGTAAAGGTCATTTCAACATTCAAGTCTTGATTTAACAAATTAAGATTAGGCACTGTGTGATATTTTAAAAGAATATCAATGTCACATGTTAATTTTTTTAACATTTTACTTATTTTCAGAGAGAGAGGAGGGGAGGGAGAAAAAGAGGCAGAGAAACACTGATGCAAGAGAGAAACATCAATTGGCTGCCTCCCACATGTGCCCCAACCAGGGACCAAACCTGCAACCCAGGCATGCACTCTGACTTGGAATTAAACTGGCAACCTTTTGCTTTGCAGGATGACCCCCAGCCCACTGAGTCACATGAGTCAAGGCAATCTTACACAAATGTATTTTCGTCAATGTGGGAGCCTTCAAACCCTCAGCACATAAATAATGAGTCTAAGGAAGAACAAAAGAAAATCAAGTTAAATGTAAAGCTCAGAGTGAAAAATAATTGATCACCAAATGCATTGCAAAAGATGTATTAAGAAGATGAAGAAAGCCCTGGCTGGCAGCACAATGGATAAGGTACTGGCCTGCCAACCCAAAGGTCGCTGGTTTGATTCCCAGCCTGGGCACATAACCAGGTTGCAAGCCAGGTCTCCAGCCAGATCTGTAGCTGGAGGCAGGTGAAAGACAACCATACATTGATGTCTCTCTCTCTCTCTCTCTCTATCTCTATCTCTGCCTCTCTTCCTACCCCTCTCCCTAAAAATGATATATAAAATAATTTTTTTTAACTTTAAAAAAAGATGAAGTAAAAGACAGACAGAAAGAGGAACACAGGTACAAAAGGAAAAAAGTGGCAATGATTAAGTAAATATCAATAATAACCTTAAATGTAAATGGATTAAATGCATCCAGTCAAAAGGCATAGGGTAGCTGAATAAATAAGAAAACATGACCTACGTATATGCTGTCAAAAAAGAGACCTGCCTCAAAACAAAAAATCCATACACATAAAAAATAAAGGGATATAAAAATATATTCTAAGCAAATGGACATGAAAAAAAGCTGGGGTAGCAATATTTACATCAGACAAAATAGATTTCAAAACAAAGGTCATTAAAAAGAGACAAAGAAGGGTATTACATAATACTTAAGGGAATAATCCATCAAGAAGTTATAACCTTTATAAACACATATGCACCCAACATAGGGGCTCCCAAAAACATCAGGAAAATCTTGGAGGACTTCAAGAAGGACATTGATAGCAATACACTCATAGTAGAGAATTTTAACACCCAATTGTCAACAATGAATTGATACTCCAAACAAAGAATTAACAAGGATACTATGGCATTGAACCACACCCTAGATCAAATGGACTTAAGTGATATACAGAATTTTTCACCCTAAAGAAGCAAATGCACATGCAACATTTCTTTCCAAATGCACATGGAACATTTCAAAAATAGATCACATAGTAGGACACAAAACAATTCTCAACAAATTCAAGAAAACTGAAATTTTATCAAGCATCTTCTTGGATCACAATGGCTTGAAACTAAAAACCAACCTAAAAAAAAAAAAAAAATCAAAACCATTCAAATTCATGGAGACTGAATAACATGCTATTAAATAATGAATGGGTTAACAATGAGATCAAAGAAGAAATCAAAAAGTTTCTGGAAACAAATGCAAATGAACACACAACAGCTCCAAACCAATGCAACACAGTATCATAGGCAGTCTGGGAGGGAAGTTCATAGCAATATAGGCCTACCTATATAAAAAGGATAGAAAAATCACAAATAAACAAACTAATCTACATCTAAAAGATCTAGAGGAACAACAACAAAGCCCAGAGTGAGTAGAGCAAAGGAAATAATCAAGGTCAGAGCATAATTAAATGACATAGAGATTAAAAGAACAATTCAAAGGTTCAATAAATCCAGGAGCTGGTTCTTTGAAAAGATAAAATCAACAAGCCTTTAACCAGACTCATCAAGAAAAAGAAGAGAGAGGACCCAAATTAATAAAATCAGAAATGAAAGAGACCACAACTGATAGCACAGAAATACAAATGAGTGTAATAAATTACTACCAAAAAAAAAAAAAAAACTATATGCCAAGAAATTTGACAACCTGGATGAAATGAACAAATTTCTAGGAACTGAATCATAAGATTCAGAAGCTTGAATAGGCCAATAACAACTAGTGAAATTGAAGCAGTAATCAAGAAACTTGTGGTACTCAAGAGCCCTGAACCAGGTGGCTTCACAGGCAACTTTTACCAAACATTTAGGGAAGAACTAACTTCTATCCTTCTCAAATTATTCAAAAAGATTCAAGAAGAGGGAAGACTCCCAAACTAATTTTATGAGGTCAGTATTATCCTAATTCCAAACCAGGTAAAAACAGACACAATAAAGAAAGAAAACTAAAGACCAATATTGTGATGAACATAGATGCTAAAATCCTCAATAATATAGTGGCAAACAGATCTAGCAATACATTAAAAAGATCATACACCATGATCAAGTGGGATTCATTCCAGGGATGTAAGGATGGTATAATATTTACAAATCAATAAACCTAATACACCACAAAAATGGAATAAAACACAAAAATCACATGACCATATCAATAAATGCTTAAGAAGCATTTGATAAAAGTATAGCACCCATTTATGATTAAAAATGCTCAGGAAAGTGGGAATAGAGGGAGCACAGCTCAACATAATAATGGCCATATATGAGAAATCTACAGCCAAAATCATACTCATTGGGCAAAAACTAAAAGCTTTCCTCCTAAGATCAGGAACAAGACAAGGGTGTCTGCTTTCACCCTTTCATTCAACATACCATTGGAAGTTCTTGACACATGATCAGATAAGAAAAAATAAGGCATCCAGATTGGAAATGAGGAAGTAAAACTCTCATTTACAGATGACATAACAACATACACAGAACACCCTATAAACTCCACACACACACAAAGAACTACTCAACCCAATAAATGAATTTGGCAAAATTGCATGATACAAAGTCAATATTCAGAAATATTCAGAAAAGGCATTTTTGTACACCAACAATAAAATATCAGAAAGAGAATCTAGGGAAAACCCCATTTACTACAGCAACAAGAAAAATAAAGTACCTAGGAATAAACTTAACCAAGGAGGTAAAAGACCTATGCTCAGAACACTATAGTACACTGAAGAAACAAATTAAGGAAGATTCAAAAATGTGGAAGAATATACTGTGCTCATAATTGGAAGAGTTAAGATCATTAAAATTTTTACACTATCTAAAGCAATTTATATATTCAGCACAATCCCTATTAAAATACCAATGGCACATTTCATAGATTTACAACAAATATTTCCAAAATGTACATGGAACCAAAACAGACCCTGAATAGCCTCAGCAATCTTGAGAAAGAAAAACAAAGTAGGAGGGCTCACAATACCTGATGTCAAATTATTACAAGGCCACTGTAATCAAGACAGTGTAGTAACAGCATAAGAACAGATGCATAAATCAATGGAACAGAACAGAGAGCCCAGAAATATATCTATGTCTCCATGGTTGATTAATATTTGACAAAGGGGAAAGGAATATAAAATAGAGTGAAAATAGCCTCTCCAACAAATGGTGTTGGGAGAACTGGAATGGTATATGCAAAAACATAAAACTAGACAAACAACTTACACTATACACCAGAATAAATTAAAAATGGATAAGAGACTTAAATATAAGCCATGACACCATAACAGTCCTAGAGGAAAACATAGGCAATAATTTTCCCAATATATCCTCTAGGGCAAGAGAAATAAAAGAAAGAATAAACAAATGTGACTATATCAAATTAAAAAGCTTGTGCTAAGAAAACATCATCAAAATGAAAAAGGCATGAACCATATGGGAAAACATTGCCAATGATACCTCAGACAAGGGTTTGATCTCCAAAATATTTAAAGAACTTACATGACTCAACACCAGGAAGACAAACAATACAATTTAAAAATGGGCCAAGAACCCGAACAAATACTTCTCTGAGGAAGACATTCAAAGAGCTTCTAAGCATATGAAAGAATGCTCAACATCAGTAGCTATCAGAGAGATGTAAATTAAAACCACAATGTGATAGCACCTCACACCTGTCAGAATGGCCATGTTAACAAATCAACAAACAAGTGCTGGTGAGGACGCGGAGAAAAGTGAACCCTTGTGTATTGTTGCGGGGAGTGCAAACTGGCGCAGCCACTGTGGAAAACAGTATGGAATTTCCTCAAAAAACTAAAAATAAAACTGCCTTTTGATCCAGCAATTCCACTGCTAGGATTATACACAAAGAATCCTGAATCACCGATTCAGAAGAAACTACGCACCTCTATGTTCATAGCAGCGCTATTTACAACAGCCAAGTGCTGGAAACAGCCTAAGTGCCCATCAGTGGATGATTGGATCAAAACAATTGTGGTACATTTACACAATGGAATACTATGTAGCAAAAAGAAAGAAGAAACTCTTGGCTTTTGCATTAGCATGGATGGAACTAGAGAGTATAATGCTAAATGAAATAAGCCAGTCAGTGAAAGACAAATACCATATGATTTTACCTATAACAGGAATCTAATGAACAAAAACAAACAAATGAGCAAAAAAGAACCAGAGGCATGAAAATGAGGAACAGACTGACAGTGACCAGAGGAAAGAGGGGAAGAGGGTCTAGTCAAGGCACAGGTATAAAATAACCCGTGGACATGGACAACAGGATGGGGATTAACTGGGAGTGAGGGTTGGGCAGAGGAGAGCAATGGAAAAAAATTGGGACAACTGTAATAGAATATCAATAAAAAAAGAATCTTCTAAGTATCACACTAAAATTTTAGTCGTAATAGTTTCTAGTTTTATTCTATCCACTAATCATTGGTACGAATAACATTTACATTTTCAGCAAGATCTCCCTCTTCTACTTTATATCTTTAAAAACAGTTTTAAGAACTTTTGCCCCAGGTAATAGATTAACCAAATTATATCAGTGTGGGGTTTACTTCAGCCCATTTTTCCCAAATCAGGACAATGAGGGGGTCCAAAAAGATCCTCTCACTGTATTTTTGCAACCCCTTAAACTAAAACACATGTGGGTCTTCTGCTCCTTTTCAGATAATTTGCTCTTTTCATAAGGAAGGAGTAAAAGCAGGCGTGAATAGTGGCTTGGCAGTTAACCATGCTTCCAATTAACAGGCCCTGTTACTGTTTATCTCTGAGCCAGGCTTGGAAATTTCCAAGACTGTAATGTAATATCCGTCAGGCCCATTAGAGGGAGCTACAGGGAAAACTCGTTTCCTGACAAAAGGTATTTAGATGAGTCATGGACGGAAAATTCAAGTGACCCAAGAAGGTTAACGGTAGTGCATGGAGCCTTGGACTATCAGATCTGACTCCAAAGCACCAGTAGCAGATGACCATATCCCTAGCTGACCAATAGCCACTTTGGTCCATGATTCTTTGTTATATCGTAAGCAGGAGGAGGCTATTAGGGTACCCACTCTCACGGAAGCAGAATGGTAAATTTCTCACCAGAATTCAGAACACCTGGATGCTCACTGACAGTTCCCTGGCAGCTTTGGATGCTTTTCAAACTACAGGAGATGATGCCACCAAGTGCGTGGGGTAAGTTATGTAAGTGTGCACAAAAGAAATCCAGAGTGATGTGGAGATGGATGGCAGTAGGTAGTTGAAATCGTAACATACAGAAATTATTATGAATTTTCTCCTATATTAGTAAGTAGTTCTCCTGTGTGAAATGTGTAAATATTTAGAAACAAATGTTTAAACGAATAGCATTTTTTAAGTTTCCAAATTTGAAATGATTTAACCAAATTCTCCTTTCCAAGCTTTGAAATCAGACCTGGTGTTAAGGATGAAATGCTCACATCTTCCAAGGCAGTATCTACCTTTTACCGAAACCATTTAAATGGTGTTTAAGCACAAGATCATCTTCCTAAGCAGTACGTAAACTTTTCCAGTTAGGAAACACAAAAAATTATTGGTAATAGCCAAGGAATTATATTAATTATTTTCAAATGAGTCACACTATCACTTCTCCAAACATTTTAATAATCTTTACTCTTCTGTTTCTTTGATTTTCTTGGAGGTGAAGGCTGCCTCACTTCAAAGTAAATACCTGGAGGACCAACAAGTTGTCTATGGAGTTCTGATTATTATATCCATGTATGCTAAAATTATCTCATTATTTTTAGCAGAAGTTTAACAAATATGTTGAAAATATTTAAATAATCACTTCCTTTTCCCCTTTCAGAAGAAGTTATTGTTGAGATATATACACTTATATTTATATCCTGCACTATGCTAAGTGTTTCACATGCAGTGTCTCTTAATCTCATCAAAACATTTCAGTAAGGACATTATAAACAATTTGCATTCTATAAATGAAGGGTCCAGGGCTTTGGAAGTTTAAATGACTTGCCCAAGGTCACAATTCCAGTAACTTGTAGAGCCAAAACGGAGTCCCATTCTGTTTCAAACTCAAGCCCAAATGAAAACCCACATTCTGACTACACTAACATTTTGTTGCTTGTCCCATAAGCACAAACACAAGCATTACCCTTAAACATGTTAGTCATTAAACTGGAGTCTTAGATACTACTATGAGTGCCATTTCTTTCTCCAAGTTTTAAAATTTTTGCTTTATAAATTTTTGAATGGTTAAAAGATCAGAGCCTGCCACTTGTTTGATTACTGCCCACTGGGCATGACCACCTGACAGCCTGAGAAAAGCACAGGACCCCAGGACTGGAGAAGTTGGGCCATGATCATGACCTGGTCACTGGTTATCTGTATGATTTGGGGCACGTCTCCAAGTTACTCTGTGCCGGACATCTCTGATTTACAAATGACATCTATAATCACCCTCTACATGTTTGCAGCTATCTTTACGATTCAGATAACACTTCACACAATTGCACTCCCAGAAGCCACAATTAGAACAGTGAATAATACGTATTCCAATATTAGAATGACTTTTTGTTATAGGGCTAACCAAATTTAAAACAGCAAGGGAGCACTTTCATTGTGATAATCTCGACAAGGGAAAAAAATAAATGTGAGAATTTGGTGAGTTATTTTTAAAATAATGAAAAATGACTCCAAGGGCACAATTTATGGAAAGCAATTCAGATTGTCTTCAGTCAGAAAATTCCAACCTGAGATTTAGTTATGTTTGATTATATTTTCAAACCACATTCAATAGATTTTTTTTTTTTTTAAGAGCAGGATCAATACAGGTTTCTGTGATGTCAACTGATTGCTTCTCTTCTGTTAGGGGCAAAATCTTTAGGATGAAATGTCAGAAAGGTTATTTTGCCTTCAAATAATATATTAAACTTTGAAAGACAATGAAACAGCATGTTAAGCTACAGCTATTTTAATTTTTAAACCCATGTGTAAATATACAGCTACCTTAGAGTAGTTCCTCTTAAGTTTATGACTTTTGATGTGTTTTCCTGCAAAAATGTTTACTTGAGAAAGTGATACTAGCAAACAGTTACATACCACATGCTGCAAGCATGGAAAGGAATCATTTTCACTATGGTCCACCTAAAACTGAACTTAAAGGAAGGTTATTTTGAAAATGTACCCAAATAAATTTTGAAACATTGGGGGGCATTCTGTAGTTTAAAGCTGCAACTATAAGGTAAAATATGCAGTAGATGTTGGCATTTGGTTGCTGGGTGGATGCTGGAAAAACATAAAGAATCAGAGTCCAGGATATATGGAATGCATTTGATGCTTTAGTATTTACAACAAAGTGAGAAACTTAAATAATGGAGATAAAAAAGCAAAATAACAGGCCCTGGCTGGTGGCACAGTGGATAAGGCACCAGCCTGCAAACCCAAAGGTCACTGGTTCAATTCCCAGCCAGGGCACATAACCAGGTTGCTAGCCAGGTCTTCAGGCAGGTCCATAGCTGGAGGCAGGTGAAAAGCAACCATACATTGATGTCTCTCTCCCTCTCTGCCTCTCCCTTCCCCTCTCTCTAAAATAATAAATGAAATCTTTAAAAAATAACAATAACAGCTACAAAGTAAATATACTCTTTCTAATGGCCAGATCTAAATATACTAACTTTCTCTTTTATAATTCCTTTTTTGCAAAATGCTTTGCATGCAGTAAGTGCTCAGTAAAGTGGTTATTCAGGAACACCTATCTTTGCATTTAAAGGGAGCCCATTACTTAGGATAGTCTTCCCACACTACAGAGTTAGTTGGCTAACAGTTGTACTTGATGTAGGAAAGCATACCACAAATACAGATGTGACCAATACAATATTTACAACTGAACAGTCTTACATTCAAATGCTCTTTGTGCCCTGGCCGATGGCTCAGTGGAGCTGGTGGCTCAGTGGATAAGGCACTGGCCTGCAAACTCACTGGTTCAATTCCCAGCCAGGGCAACATAAGTAGGTTGCAAGCCAGGTCTCCAGCCAGGTCTGTAGCTGTAGGCAGGTGAAAGACAACCATATATTGGTGTTTCTCACCCTCTCTTTCTCTCTCCTTTTCCCTCTTTCTGAAAAATAATAAATAAAATCTTTTTTTTTTTAATGCTCTTTATCTCAGAAGGTCCATAGCTCTATCCTCTCAAAAAATTTTAACCATTTATTAAAAGGACTATCAGGTGCAGCACTCTAACAAGAAATGCTTTGAGAAAAATGTTAAATATAAGGTAATATGGCAAAAAGAGTAACCATTTGAAGAAAAAAGAATACATGAAGGGTGCATAGACATGGACAACGGTTTGGGGATTAACTATGAGAGTAGGGGGAAGTGGGTAGGATGGGTGGGGAGGGACAAAGGGGGAAAAATGGAACAACTGTAACAGCATGAACAATAAAACATCAGAAATGAAAACAAAATAAAATAAAATGTCACCCTTCTTAAGCTTTTAACGAGACTCATGTGTTTTCTCTGATCAGATCTCAATATCGTACAATACTCAGTCTTTTATGAAACTATATTTGTTGACATAAATATAAAGAATTCTTAATAATTTATTAACCCTACATTAGAAAAGTTTGTGAAATCTGGGAAAGCACCATATCACCCAGTGTACCTTGATCCCACCCTTAAATAAGATTTCAAAACTAGCCTGAGTAAAAGTGAACCAATTACAAAAACTTTTTACCCCGTTCTTTCAGGGGAGTTGGCAATAGCCCCAACAAATCTAATCTAGGACCTAAATGAATTTTCCAGGGATCTTCACTGCCAAGACTAGTGAGGACATAAATACATAAATTTGATTTTGGTGAACGTGAGTAATTGAATCTAATCTTCAGCCATATACTGCAAGCCTAACATCAAGACCCAGCATCATTACCAAGAACAACAAACTACTTCCATTACTGGACTAATTGTTATAAAACTTCCCCCTTAATATGGAGTTAAAAGATGCAAGTATCATTATATTGATTCTACTTTTGCTTTCTAGGGTAATATACAAGTGTCTCCACTTTTTTAATGGCAACCTCGAAAATAATTGGAGACAGGTGTTTTAGTTCCAGTTAGTCTTCTCCAGGCTACACGGCCCCACTTCCTCTTTTTTCTACACGATTTCCAGACTTCTGGCTCTACAGTTTGTTAATGTCCTTCCTAAAATTATACTGTCTTGGATAGAACACAATATTCCAACTGTGATCCAGCCAGTGTTAAAAGTACGTCAAAGATACAACTTCCCATAATGTGGACACTCTATTTCTATTTATACTATCTTAGAAAGTTTTAAGGTTATTTCCTTTTAAGCAGCTGCATCATACAGTTGCCTTATTTTAAATTTGTACTCAAGTAAAACCTCCAGATGTTTTGTTTTAATTTTTTAATTTTCACATTCAGTTTTCACTAGAAGCCAGCAACCACTTACTCTAATAACAGGCAGAGAATTCAGATGGATAACTGCTTGAGAGAGAGATAAATATCTGGGCTACGTCGCTATATTTTCCTGCAAAATCTCTTCTAGTTGCTATTGCCATTCCTTAAATCTTCATCGGGTTTCCCTTTGGGAAAGTTTTTAATATTCAAGTACATCTTTATGTATATCATTGCCTATGTTATATTTAATATGTGCTGTTAACTATTTTGAGTGTTTTAAAAATATAAACTCATTTTAGCTGGATAATAATTCTGTGAAGTAGATAATATTATGATACATAATTAACAATGAAGAAACTGAAATGAAAACCATTTACTTGACCCTAAAATAAATGCTTAGAAAAATAGGCACTATGTCGGGCACTTGGGAAACAAAATAATATAATGCCATCATCATACTTCTGTTTGTCTTAGTTCCCTTAAATAAATAACAGATAAATAGAACCATTATAAGCAACACAGAAATAGTTCATAGATATTCTGAGCATAACCTCACATTGAACTCCAAATATGAAGGTCACTTTAGGGCTGATAAAAAAAATATAAAATTTAATATCTATTAAGTGCTTAGAACAATGCCTGCCCTACCTGAGTGCTAGCTCTATTTAAATATCAATTTTATAAACATTTATGCAAATATGCATATATGTAAAACCATATTTACCAATTACAAATTTCCTTAGGACAAGAAAGAATAAACTTTTAATTAAATAGTAATGAGATTTTATTTTAAAAAGTGAAGTAGTCTTTTTAAAGGAAAGCATGTGAGAATTAAAGTAGACAGGATTATTGGAAATACTGAATGATAAAAAAATCAAGTCAACATCTTTAGCAACTATCTTCTAGTGGAAATAATTTCACTGTCTTCTCGTATTCCACCAACATGTTTGGGGATTAAAGATAAAACTACCGTGAAAAACATGAATTACCACCAGACATGACTAGATACCTAAACCAACCCAAACCCTTGCCTCGTTAAGTATTCTAAATTGATTTGGCAGCCCATGTATGTTCCTGCTAATCCAAGGTTATCTAAAACATGTTCTTTTGTTAGTGTGTTCAAATGAGACAAAATTCCACAGACTGTCATTTTAGCCTGAGACTAAGGGTTACATACCAGTGACACTAATGGCATCTCATCACTAGAACTTCCTGGACATAGTAAGTCCTCACTTGGCTTTGAAGTGTGGTTGCTGTTCTGTGCGGGAGATAGAGCCAGACAAGACTGCCTCAGTGGAGAGAATTAAGGATGGAATTCTGCTCTCCTTAATTATGATCCACTGTCTTGCCATGGCTGTTCTCCTGTTGCTACTATCTTTTAAAATTATAACCACTGTTAATATTCATCAAAGGCTGTCTTTGGCTGTTTGGTTTACTCTACAATGAGTGTCAGTGATGGAAACTTGCTTATTTTTATGATTTTTCCAATAAATAGATATTCTGACATGTACAGGTAGCAGTTTCCATTGTATATCATCCATAAGTCAGCTGTAAACATTAGTTCACACCGCCTCCCCATTTTCGTCTTGTGTGAATAAGAACCCTTTATAGTTGGTTCATCTGTGAATTTATGTTAGGGATTAGCAATGATAGGATTTTCAAATAAAATAAATTCAAAAACATATGTTCAAATTTCTAGCTTAGAAAATCAGCATCATAGAGCTCCTTCACATCTACTTGCATTTATTAAATTATTTTCCTACTGAAAGGGAAACTTGTGATTCAGGATTCGTAATCAAAAGGGAAAAGGAGGAAGAAGAAGAGACCAAAATTGAGAGCTGTACTGATGTCAATTATTCCCCCAAACACAAAAGAGATAAACAAGACGCTTTGTTGCAGCTCATTCATGTCTCTGTTAATCATCACCTTTTTCTTTCCCATCACCATTTTCCTTACTAACAACTAAGAATTGACCACCTTTTTATAGCCATTCAATCATACTGCAAAAACTAATATGATTACTACAAGAATTTCAAGCAAAAAAAGTTATTTATCCTTTAAAACTTTTACTTTGGTAATACTTTCAATTTAAAGAAAAAAAAATGTAGAAACCCAAAACTTTCTTCTTCTACTCTCTTAACCAATTTTGACCTCCCTGAAAGACAGGGCTACTTCTTCATGCTGACACTAAACACAATGGCTACACTCACTCCCTAGTTTGCACTCAACTTTTACTACTATATGTACTATTACTCTTTCTAGAGCTTTAGCACCCAAGGAAATAAAAAAAACCCACCTCCTACCCCTACCTTTACCATCACCAACCTTACCTTGGGATGATGAGTTCTGGCAGAAGTGCTTACTGTCTTAGCCAGTGCGCCCTGCAAATCACCAGGAGGCTACAGGAAGAGTGGGGGCTGTCCTTGGCCCCTTCTCACAAAGGGAATCAAACTTCCAAGAGAAGACACAAAATGTAGGTGGCTGAGCAAAACACAGATCAGCCCCTCACTGGGACTAAAAGCTTATGCATGAAAGTCTACTTAACCTTTCTAATTATTTCTAAACTAGAATTAATGATTCTGAAAGTCTGTTTTTGAAGGAACACCTTTGTTTGTCCAGGTGCATGAAGCAGTTTCCCTCTGCCACAGAAAAACAACTTCAAGGCATCATTAAAAGGGTGCACTTAAAATGATCACTTTAATCTCAGCTGTATGTGTACCATGAAACATTTCAGGAGGATCTCAAGAATAAAGTCAGCCAAGACTGATATTTGTGAGTGGATAGTGGATATGTATGAGTGTCTACACTGTATCTATGAGAGGGAGGGAGGGAGATTTGGGGAGAAGACTGAGTTCCTAACAGATGTGCAATATCTAATTGCCATTAATTTTTATAATGTTCAAATCTATGACAATACAAAGATTTATAAGGCTCTATATTAATGTGTATATATTTCCTCTGTATATTTTATAAATATGTATGCTTCACTAAACACATTTTGATAAATGAAAGGCCACAATTTTTTCAGGGATCTAAATACAGCAAATGGAATTATAATTTGGTACTGTATAAAACCAGCATGACTAAAATCAATCCAACCTTCACTGGCTACATATTTCAGTGATTTGTAGTAGTTCAAGTCTAATGATCACGCAACTGAAATTTTACACTATTACCATTACATAACTATTGTATAATAAATTAGTCTTAGTATTGTCAATTATGTTACTCAAAAAATGTAAGCCGTATGTTATTTTCTGACAGTTATACTATAAAAGACCAGAAATTTTCACAAGGTAAACACTAGAATATTAAATCAGATTTCAAAAGTCTATAGCAATTTTAACTGAATTACCTTTACGTTTTTAAGAACTATCTCCAAGGCAGGAAATAAACATGCTGGAGACTCCAATTGCTTTTTAAAATTCATATATTCCTAAATATGTAAAAAAATATTCATCTATGTCTTCCTTTGGAACCAGTTAGCAAAATTTGCCTGCTATTATTATCTTATAGGGAGAAGGAGAGAGTATAGCATTGGTAAATGGGATATTCTCTAGTATTCACCTAATCTAGATGGAGTACTGTCAGGTCCTTCTATATAATTTTTAGGACATGACTCTGTTGGAAATAAGTCTTTATTAAATTATATGGATGTTTTTCTGACAGAATTGTATTTTCTAAAATAAAACTTTACATATATTATCATGGATATCTTCAGTGATAACATGAAATAAAGTTTATTTTTATTCAAAGATATTGGTTCCATATATAATCTAAAAGTTAAATTGAAATATTCTTTCTATGATATCCTTCTAATTACAAAAATTATACTTAAGGAGCTGGATTGTCATTTTAATGCACTCGACAGCAAGTTAGTGCTACCCTGAAATTTAAAAATAAATACAGCAATAGCTCTAAAAAAAGAAAAAGGTAAAGTTGAGACTTGTCAGTTATTGTTATTTGGGAAATTTATACTATTATATTAGTAAAACTTTATTTAGGTAGGAAAAGAAAAGGCAGTTATACCCAGTCTGAAATGAATTACCCTAGACTGGCTATTCTCAGAGCTTAGATTTTCCAGATACCTGCCCACTCTTGACTTTATGTTGCTCATTACCAATCTATGTTTTCAGGACTTCAAAGGCCAGCTATTCCAAGGAGCAAGAAGCTAGACAGACATGAAACCTGAATGCCACTCTTCGGAACACAGAGTGCCCCGGCCCAGCCACAAAACCAGGCCTCGTTTCACCTCTCCCACTTCCTGTTAATAGCAAAGGTTAGGAACAGATTCTATTCCCAAGCACGAAAGTCAGCATGTCTTTTTCTTTTTTAATTACTATTACCAATAAAACTCTAAGCAACATACACAGATACAAGTGTTTTACATTGTTCTCTTATTCTATACCAGAGTTATAAACTCTTAAAATGTATGGCAATATAATTCTACAGAGTAACTTTGCTGCAATTAAAGTAACAAACCTCACTGCCAATAGAAAATTCTCCATCTTGAGTAATCTGATGTGAACATAGGATTTAAGTCTTATAAATACATGTAGAAGAACATCAACTTCATCATCCAAGTTAGAACTATTATCAGGATAAAATGTTTCCTGAACAACAAAACATGAAATTATATTTATACAAAGACAAAATAAATGACAGAAAAGTCTACTTTTGTGGGGAAAACAAATAAAAATATATGGAAATGTATATGCCTAAAAATCAGTGCCATTATATTTAAGGTAGGTAATTTGACATTTTGACAATTTCTGGACTATTTGTATACATATGTTTATCAAATAAAATTGTTTTATTTCATTTGTCATCACTATTACAGTTCTACCATTTTAACACTTCTATAAAGCTGTATTTCTGCTTAGACTTAAACACCTCCTGTGATCCACAAAAGCATTTATTTTTTGACCTGAGTTTTACTACTTAGCACAATACGGGTTATGTCTATCACTCATATACCTGCCCTTCCCGCTATTCCTATTACAGTATAGTAGGACATATGATTAAAGGGTGAAATCTTTTTATTGACTGATAACATCTAGAATCTGATAATAAAGTGTAATAACTAACCCTGAACCCAGAAGTACCCAGAAGTTTATATTTCTAGAGATAAACCTGGTGATGTTCAACTCAGCATGGGGACTTGTTTAGCACTATACAGCCAGTCCTTCAGGGATTCTGCTCCATACAACAGAGAAAGTAAGGTTTATGCTGCTACCTCTGCAATACTTGTTAAAAAACCAAACCCAGCCTTCACCTGGGGTCTCCCTGGCCCTTGGTACAAGCAACATTGCCTTGAGTGCCCCCAGATTCCACTCGGTAAAAGTTCCTGACTGACTTTGCTCTCAGCCAAGATTCCCACTACTCATTGAGTTTTCAATTTTGGGGGTATTAATGTATTCCAGGGTTCCTCTATCCATATCATACCAACCTTGGCATAAAACTTAGACCTTTCTAATACATTAAAAATAATGTAAAACTTGGAAGCAAGATTCATTAGTTTATAGGCCTGGACTGAGTTTAGAAGAGGGGGATATGGGAGATTTACAAGTAAGAATCACATTGTAGGCCCTGACTAGTGGCTCAGTGGAATGGTGCCAGCTTGTGAACCCAAAGGTTGCTGGTTCAGGGCACATAACCAGGTTGCAAGCCAGGTCTCCAGCCAGGTCCATAGCTGGAGGCAGGTGAAAGGCAACCACATATTGATGTTTCTCTCCCTTTCTTCCTCCCTCCCTGCCTGTCTCTTTAAAGATAATGAATAAAATTTTAAAAAAATAAAGAGTCACATTGTAAGCCAACTGCCAACTTCCAGTTTCCAGTACTTGGTCTTTCCTAGTCTTTTGTGAGTTGCCAAGAAGATTACAAAACATTCTCCTCATCACACAGATATTACTTTTTCTTCTCTGAAGCCCTGACTCCATCTGATACCTGAGTCCTTTGGGAATGAATAGAATGAGAAGGAAGTGATGTTTTCACCACACCTATGACAATATATAAATATTTTTCCATGCTTTTCTAAAAGAAATTTTGATGACAGTTACAAAGTAGGTAGAAATATGCTTTGCTTAACTAAAAAAAGTCCTAAAAGTACCTTTGTGCCACTCTCTTTCTTCATTAATATTAAATTTAAGAAAATGGTTGAAATTTAATTACTTAAAAATTATTTATTAAATATGGTATTTAGTATACAATGAATGTTCAAAATAGATATGTATTTCTATTTTATTATAAAGTAAAACAAAAATACATGGATTATTATTTTTGTCAAACCTGACATTGTAAAATGCATTCCTGGTGCCCTACTGGTGTGGCTCAGGTTGGTTGGGCATTGTCCCACAAAGTGCAAGGTCACTAGTTTGACACCTGGTCAGGACACAAGCCTAGGCTGTGGCATTGGTCCCTGGTCAGGACACATTCAAGAGGCAATTGACCATTGTTCCTCTCATATCAATGTTTCTCACCCTCTTTTATTCTCTCCCTTCCCTTCTCTCTAAAATAAATAAATTAACTAAATACATAAATAAAATCTTGAAAAAATAAAATGCATCCTTGGTGTTAAATATAAACGTTTCACTAGTTATAATAAAGAGACATGAAAAAGTCACCTCTGGTGTACAGCTCCTCCTTTCAGAGCAACCCCAAGGGGATATCACAAAACACTTTAAAAACCACTGTTCTAATACTTCTAAAAAATATTTTCTTCCAATTTTAATTAGGTTGTAGATTGTTATTTTAAAGTACAGAATGCTTATCTTCTTTAACCCATAATCCCTTAGAAAGATATATACATCTGTGTATTTTTCAAAAATCAGTAATGTAAATAAGGGTTTATAAAAATATTTACTTCAGTATTAATTATACTTACAGAATCCAGAGATAATCAACAAGTCCAACAAGGAAGAAATGCTTAAGTAACATATGACACACTCATACACAAAATATTAAGAAATGTACAAGTAATTAAAGTGATAAAGGGCTAAAAGTATATGAGGTAAGTCTTAATACTTTTAATGTTGTAGAAAATATTAATTAAAAAATATAGGGGGCTCTAAAATGGTGGCAGAATAGGTGCAAACTAAGCTAATCTGCTCCCAGAACCAAACTTAAATTACAACTAATGTATAGAAAACTCATCCTAAATACCCAGCTGAAGAATAAAGGACAAAAGCCTTACAACCAAGGACTTAACAGAAGAAACCACATCACCACAACAAGACTGGCAGGAAGTGAGGAGGTGCAAAGGGCTGGCTGAGCTCCCACAGGCAGCAGCTGAAGTTCCAGAGGGATATTTCAGTGGCTGGGGTGGGGGTGGGGGGTTCCCCCTGAGAAGTGTGGGGTCTAAATCCCAAGCTGTGCTCCTTAGCCTAGAGTAACGCCACTAGGAAATGAACCCAAATAACATCTGGCTATGAAAAGTAGCATGGTTTCTGTCTGCCAAGGAAAGATAGCAAGAAATGCAGACGGCCTCTTATAGGACCAAATCACAAAATTTCACTTGCAACCACTTGCCTGGGCTCTGGCAGAGGGAGGGCAGAGTACCTTAAAGCCACAAGAGGAGAATCTAGGGTTGGTAGCTCTGGAAAGAGAGCTGAAGGGTTTGCAGCCAGGATCCCTGTGCTGAGTCATTCCCCATACTGCAGAAGCCATCTTTCTTGGACAAAGCACTCCCCTCCAAGAGGCAATAGTTCCACCCACAGGAATCCCTCTCCTCCCATCCTGAGGAGCTTAAGACAGGATGCTGAGTAGTACAGCTGGAGGCTAATTTGAAGATCAAGCCTAACAGAACACCTGAAGGCAAAGGTGGACCTCTGGTAACTCAAAGACTTCAGCTGACCCTCTCCTGGTCCCAGGGCTGGTAAAGGCTGTTATTGGCCCACAGCCTGGTTCTTTCTGCACACATACCAGCTCAGCAGAAAGAGCCACAACATGTGGATTGATGATGACTCCACACAGGTTGCCCAGGGCGAGTCATAGGTAGCATCAAATATAGGTGTGAACCAAGGTCTTTGCAACATTACCTAACACACAGAAACAAATGCAAAGAAGCCAAAACGGGACAACCAAAATGCAGGTCCCAAATGAAAAAACAAAGGAATTCTCCAGAAGAAAAACTAAGTGAATGGACACAAGCAATTTATCAAATATAGTTTTTTTTAAAGATTGTATTTATTATTTCCAGAGAGAGAAAGAAAGGGAGGGAGGCAGAGAGGGAGAGAAACATTAATGTATGGTTGCCTTTCACCTGCCTCCAGCCAAGGAACTGGCTGGAGACCTGGCTTGCAACCTAGTTATGTGCCCTGGCTGGGGAATCGAACCAGAAACCTTTGGGTTTGCAGGCCAGCACCTTATCAAATATAGTTTTGAGTAATAATTATAAGGATACTCAACAGCATGAAAAAAGACCTAGAAACCATAAAAAAGGATCAGTGAGAAATGAGGGACACAATATATGAAATGCATAATACACTGGAAGGAATAAATAGTATATTAGATGAAGCAGAGGATCAAATCAGCAATTTGGAAGACAAGATAGAATAAAACACTAAAGCAGGGCAGCAAAAAGAAAAAAGAATTTTAAAAAATGAGGAGTTTAAGAAACCTGGGACAACATGAAGCATTACAACATCTGCATCTGGGAATACCAGAAGGAGAAGAGCCTGGGCAAGGGATTAAGAATCCATTTGAAGAATAATGACAGAAAACTTCCCTAACATGGTGAAGGAAATAGGCACACAGGTCCAGGAAATAGACACCCAAGTCCAAGATGGAACCAAAGAGGTCTACCCCAAGACACATAGTAATTAAAAAGGCAAAGCTTAAGACAAGAACATAATCTTAAAAGCTGCCAGAGAAAAGCAGCTGGTTACCTACAAAAAAGCTCCCATTATTAGATTGTCATCTGATTTCTCAACAGAAATATTTCAGAACATAAGGGATTAGCATGAAACAGTCAAGGTGATAAAAAGCAAAGACCTACAGGCAAAACTACTGTACTTTACCCATCAAGGCTATCACTTAAAATCAAAGGAGAAAGTAGGAACTTCCCAGACAAGAAAAAGCTAAAGGAATTTGTGATCACCAAACCAGTACTGCAACAAATGTTAAAAGGCTTGCTTAAAGAAGAAGAAAAAGAAAGAGGGAAATAGATAAAAAATAAAATATCAATAAATACATATCTATCAATAATCACTTTAAATGTAATGGCTTAAATGTTTCATCCAAAAGCCACCCGTTCACCGGTAGCTGAACGGATAAGAAAACAAGATACATACTCACATGCTATCTCCAAGAGATCCACCTAAAAACTAAAGATACACACAGTAAAGACACACACTTTACTAAAAATAAAGTGATGGAGAGATATTTCATGCAAACAGAAAAGAAAAAAAGCTGGGGTAGCAATATTTATATCTTACAAAATAGATTTTAGATCCAAGGCTACAGTAAGAGACAAAAAGGATACTACATAATGATAAAGGCACAATCCATCAAGAGCATACAACCCTAGTAAACATTTATGCACCCAACACAGGAGAACCTAAATATGTAAAGTAAATCTTGATGGACATAAAGGAAGAGATCAACAGAAATACGGTCATATTAGGGGATATTAACACACACACCCCAATGGATAGATCTTTCAGACAGAAAATCAACAGTGAGACATTGGCCTTAACCAATGCACTAAATCAAATGGATTTAATTGATATCTATAGAGCATTTCATTCCAAAGCAGCAGAATGCACATTCTTTTCAAGTGCACATGAAACATTTTCTAGGCTACACCACATGTTAGGACAGAAAACAAGTCATGGTAAATTTAAGAAGACTGAACGCATATCAAATATCTGTGCTGACCACAAGCTATAAAACTAGAAAACAATCACAATAAAAACATTGAAAAATACACAAAGACATAGAAGCTAAATAACATGTTATTAAACAATGAATGGGCCAACAATGAGATCAAGAAAGAAATCAGAAGACACTTTGAAACAAATGAAAATGAGAACACAATATCCCAAAATCTGTGGAACAAAGAAGAAAACAATCCTAAGAGGGAAATTCGTAACATTACAAGAAACATTAAAAAGCTAAACAATCTAACTTTGTACTTAAAGGAACTTGTAAAAATAACAACAAAGCCTAAAGTGAGCAATAAAGGAAATAATAAAGATCAGAGCAGAAGTAAATAAAATGAAGTCTATAATACAAAAGATCAGTGAACTCAAGAGTTGGTTCTTTAAAAAGATAAATAAGATTGATAAACTTTTAACTAGATATTAAGAGAAAAAGAGCGAAGACTCAAAATAAAAAATGAAAAATGAGAAATGGACAACAAAAATATATAAAGGGTCATAAAAAATATCACAAACTATATGCCAACAAATTAGACAACCTAGACAAAAACAAAAACAGATAAATTCCTCTAAACATATAACCTTCCAAAGATAAATCAGGAAGAATCAGAGAATCTGAATAGACAGATTAACCCTAGTGAAATAGATACAGTAATCAAAAATCTCCCAACAAACAAAAGCCATGGACTGAATGGCTTCACATGTGACTATTCCCAAACATTCTCAGAAGATCTAGTATCTGTCCTTCTCAAACTATTTCATAAAATTCAAGAGGAAGGAAGACTCCCAAGCTCATTTAATGAGGCCAGCATTATCCTACTTCCAAAATCAGATAAAGACTACAAAAACAAAATTAAAAAATTATAAAAACAAAATATCCCTGATTAACATAGATGCTAAAATTCTCAACAAAATGTTATTAGCAAACCAAACACAGGACTACATCACAATTCATTCATCATGATAGAGTGGTATTTATTCTGGAAATTCAAGGTTGGTACATTTGAAAATCAGTAAGTGTATTACAGCACATAAATAAAATGAAGCATAAAAACCACATAATAATATCAATAGAGGCAAGAAAAGCATTTGATAAAACTCAGCCTCCATTTATGATAAAAACTCTCAGCAAAGTGGGAATAGAGGGAACACACCTAAACATAATAAAAGCTATATCTGACAAACCCACTGCCAGCATCATACTTAATGTGCAAAAATTACAAGCATTCCCATTAATATTGGGAACAAGACAGATGTCTGCTTTCACCTCTCTTATTCAATATAGTACTAAAAGTCCTAGCCATAACAATCAGATAAGAAAAAGAAATAAAAGGCATCCAATGAGAAAGAAAGAAGTAGAAATGTCTTTATTTGCAGATGACACGATGCTATACACCATACATAGAAAACCCTAAAGATTTCACCAAAGAAAACTCCTAAAACTGATAAATAAAGTAGCAGGACACAAAATTAATGTCCAGAAATTGGTTGCATTTTTATGTACCAATAATAAACTATTAGAAAGGGGAATTAAGAAAACAATCCCATTCACGATTGCTTCAAAATAATAAAATCCTAGGAATAAACTTAACCAAGGATGTAAAAGACCTGTACTTGGAAAATTATAAGACCCTGAAGAAAGAAATTAAAGAAGACACAATTAAGTGTAAACACATACTTTGTTCATAGACAGAAGACTTAATATCATTAAAATATCCATACTATCCAAAGCAATTTTAATCAGTGCAGTTCCTACCTAAATACCAATGATGTATTTCATAAGACTAGAACAAATATTTCAAAAATGTATATGTAACCACAAAAGGCCCTGAATAGCAACAGCAAACTTAAGAAAGGAAAACAAAATTGGAGAAATCATGCCATATAATATCAAACTATACTATAAGGTCATAGTAATCAAAGTAACCATAGTAACCATAGCATGGTACTGGCATAAAAACAGACACATAGATCAATGGAACAGAATAGAGAACCCAGAAATAAATCCACACCTAATTAAAAGTCAATTAATATTTAATAAAGGAAACAAACACATACAACAGGGTAGTTTATTCAATAAATGGTGTTGGGAAAAATTAGATGGATATGTGCAGAAAAATGAAACTAGACCACCTT